>ML105455.1:11493-24490 GCA_003697995.1 Taxidea taxus jeffersonii | reverse complement strand
GAGAGAGAGAGAGAGAGGGTGTGCTTGAGCAGGGGGGAGGGGTGAAGGGAGAGGGAGAAGGAGAAGCAGACTGTCTGCTGAGCAAGGGGCCCCATGGGGGACTTGATACCAGGATCATGGGATCATGACCTGAGTTGAAGGCAGACACTTAATGACTGAGCCACCCAGCCACCTGTCATTATACTCTTTTTATGGCATGTGTTGAAATCACACTTACTGTGGTTTCAGGAAGGTTCAGTGTAGCATGATAATTGGAAGTCATCAGTCATGTGAATTTGCTCAAAAGCTCCAGTACCATGTGGGGGATCTCAGGATCCTGCTCTCCTCATCAATGCATTTGCTTAGGAGCCCTATAAAATCTACTAACTCAACATAATTAGCAACTCAGTAACTCACAATATCAGTGTGACATCTCATTTGTCTTAATCAGCCCATTTCTTTATACCAATGGATATACAAATTAAGATAAATTTTCTTGATTAGAGTTAACAGTACTCCATTACATAGCTGAAAGTTGCTAAGACAGTAAACCTTAAATGTCCTCACCACAAAAAAAAGATGGTACTTATGTAGCATGATGGAGACATTAGTTAATGCTAAATTGTAATCATGTTGCAGTCCATAAGTGTATCAAATCAACACATCGTACACTTTACATTTATACCTCAGTAAAGTTGGGGAAAAAAAGATAAATTTCTTGAGGTCTCCCATTGAAGCTTCCAATTTTTGATGTTTGATTTTATGTTGTTTTGGGATCTTTATTTCTAACTGCTTATTTTTGTCTAATGGGATTGTTATACTTTCTTCACTCCGAAAAATAAGAAAACTTATTTAAAATTAGTTTTCATAAGAGGTCTACTCTATGTTGAATTAAGTTTGTTGCCTTTTTTCATGGGATGGTTTTCCTCAATATTGGCTCATATAAATGTGTAAAATATTTTTATTAGGTCCGTTATTTCACTGCATTGATTTGATAAGCCCTCGTTAGGAAGCAAAAGGACATAATCCCATAATTTGATCTATACTATATTTCTAGTGAAAGTTTAGTAAGATATAAAACAATTTCCATTAGTATATGTTAGATCTTCTGGAAATTTGCCTCCTAACCCTTCTAAATTTTTACTTTATTGCTTATTTTTTAGCACATTTTATCATCATTTATATCTCAGAGATAATGGGCTGTTTCATCTGTCCTCCATTATGGAATACAATATTCTGTGTAATCGGTAAAATTTGAATAAAAATTATTCATTGGAATGAAAACACACTATATGTATATTTTTATGTGAAGATAACTCTTACTAAGTAATTTATATAATTTTTTTCATTATTGAGAGAAATGTATACTGAGCATGAACTTTGCAAGTATCAATGTAAGAAAATATTTTGCTTGAGGAGCCTGGATGGCAAAGTGGGTTAAAGCCTCTACCTTTGGCTCAGGTCATGATCCCAGGGTCCTGGGATCTAGCCCTATGTCAGGCTCCCTGCCCAGCGGGAAGCCTACTTCTTCCTCTCCCACTGCCCCTGCTTATGTTCCCTCTCTTGTTGTCTGGCTCCCTGTCAAATAAATAAATAAAGTCTTTAAAAAATTCTATACTTTAGGTTAGGAAACTAAGAAAGGTACATTATAAATTTTTTTGTACATGGACACTAAGAAATGCTGTATAAAAATCCAAGATGAGGGGCACCTGGGTGGCACAGTGGATTAAGCCTCTGCCTTCAGCTCAGGTCATGATCTCAGGGTCCTGGGATCAAGCCCGGAATCAGGCTTTCTGCTCAGCAGGGAGCCTGCTTCCTCACCCTCTCTCTCTACCTGCCTCTCTGCTTACTTGTGATCTCTGTCAAATAAATAAATAAAAATCTAAAAAAAATTGTTATAAAAAATCCAAGATGAAATCGATGTCAATATGGAAATACATATGAAAAATAACTCTCACTAATCTAAAATCATGCCTAGGAGTCTTAACTGGGGAACTCCCAGTGCTTAGGGAAAATGAAGTAACCAATTATATATTTTCTTTTAGAAAATTGAAATGAAGCTCAATTTTCTTTAAGGAGCACTTTTCCCTGATATTAAAAGCAAAGGCATCCTAAGATAAGAAAAGAACAGAGCAGTATCAGTCATGATCACTTATGCAACAATTATAATAAGACTTTTAGGAAATGGAATCTAGCAGTATGTAAAGAAAATAATGCACCATATTAGGCTTATCCTAGAAATGTACAGATGATTTAACATTTAAACATAAAATCACCATATTAAAAACTAAAAAGATTTTTCAAAAGCAGGGGAAGGGTGTACCTGGGTGGCTCAGTCAGTTAAGCATCTGCCTTCTGTTCAGGTTATGATCTCAGGGTCCTGGAATCAAGACCCCTGTCAGGCTCTCCACTCAGCTTCTACCTTTCCCTCTGCCTCTCCCCACTTTCATGTTCATACTCTTTCTCTCTCTCAAAGAAATAAATAAAATCTTTAAAAAAAAGAAAAAGGGAAAAAAATTTAAAGTTACAAAATCCATTAAAGTAAAAACGTTGACCATACTAGCATCAAATGAAATCTCAATATTTATGAAAAACAAAAACTTTACTTAAAATGTAAATTTAAAATATATATATATATATTTGAACACTTAAAAAAAAATAAAGCAAAAACTTTGGCCATGCTAGTATTAAATGGGACTTCCTAAAACTGAAAAAGACCATCGATGAAAAACCTACAGTGAATATCATATACCATATTTAAAAAATGAAATGCATTGCCATCAGATCAGAAACAAGGCAAGGAGGACTCATCTTTCTGATTCTATTCAACGTTGTGCTGAAGTTAGTATTCCATGCAATATGGCAAGGAAAAAAATAATAGAAAATGTCCAGATTGAAAAGAAGATAATAAAACTGTGTTTATTGATAGATTGACAAGATGGTGCAGGCAGAAATCTATTAGAATCTATAGAAAACAGTTACTGAATTGAAAAGTGGATTTAGGGTTATTTCAAAAAGAGGACCAGTACACAAAATAATGTTTAACTCTATAAACTATCAAGCAAAAATTAGAAATGGAATATATTTATTTATTTGAAAGAGAGAAAGAGTGTAGGGGAGGAGCAGAGAGAATCTCAAGCAGATCCCACGCTGATTGTGGAACAGAGCTCATTCTCACAATGCTGAGATCACAACCTGAGTCAAAAATCAGAAGTCAGAACTTTAAACAACTAAACCACTGAGACACCCCTAGAAATGGGATCTTAAAATATCTGCTATGAATGTATCAAAACTAAAATACTTAAATATGAAAAATGCATGTATAGAACATTAAGAATTGTCGCTTTAAGATGCTAAGGAAGATGTAAATAAGTGAGAAATATACCATGTCTATTTTCTGGAAGATTCAATATTGTTAAAATATCAAACAACCTCAAACACACCTATAGATTCAATGCAACTCATACAACATCCAAACAGGCATTATTTGTTGGTAGGAATTGGGAAGCTGAAATTAAAATATAGAGAGAAATGCAAAGACCTAGAATAGCTCAATTAACTATGCAAAGAGAAACACAGTTGTAATAAAAACACTGGCAAATACTAACAGATCTCAAGCTCTGTTCCAAAGCTAGTGTTAAAAGGGTGTGGCACTGAAACAAAATTGGTAGACCAGAAATGTACCCACACATGTATGAATAATACATTTTCCACAAGGCAAAAGAAAAAAGTTCATTTGTTGAAAAGGCTAGACCTTTCAAAAAATGATAATGGACTAATTAAATGCATATATATATAAAATATCGAATGTCAACCCCATAACTCATATAAAGATTCACCAACAATGGATCATAGATGTAAATGTAATACCTAAAAATCTAAACATTTCAAGAGAAAGCATAGTAGGAAATATTCATGATCTCAGGTTCTGTGAAGATTTCCTTAATACAATACCCAAAGTAAAACCAATAAGACAAAACTTTGATACATTGCATGACATCAAAAGGATATATTTTACTCTTCAAAAGAGACTCTTAAGAAGGTGTAAAACCAATTAATGTTCTGGAAGACAACAGTTTCAAATAATGCATTTTGTAAAGGACTAGTTCTACAATATACACAGTCTCAAAACTCGATGATGTTGATGATAGACCTCTAGAATGAGCAAAACATTTGGAAAGTACTTTATCAAACAATGCATAAAGATGGCAAATATGCACATTAAAGGTTGCTCAGTATTATAGTCAACGAAATTCAATTTAATGAACTCCATTTTAATGCAATTTAATGAAACTTCCATTTAATGAGATTCAATTTAAAACCTCAATGAGATAACACAACAGATCTATCAGAACACCTAGATGTTGGTGAGTGTATGGGAGAACAGGAACTTTCATGAGATTGCTATCCAAATGTCCATAGGAACTGAAAGAATTCAGAACATGTCACTCCCAAATCTGCTGCTTTGGTATATAGATGACTTTGAGCCAAAGACACTGAAAACACTGGAAGTGCAAGAAAGGCACTCTGAATTCTCCTTTTCTCTCTGAAAGCAGAAAATGAAATTACTATCTTAAAGATGCCCTCCTTATTCTACAAGGAAAAAAAAAGTTCTCATCACCAGAGACAGAGACTCAGAAGCCAAAGAAACCTATATAAACAGAGCTCGTTAAAATAACTCTCAGGGTGCCCAGGTGGCTCAGTGGTGAAGCATCCATCTTCAGCTCAGGTCATAATGCTGGGGCTCTGGGATCCTTCAAGCCCCACATTGAGCTCCCTGCTCAGTGGGGAGCCCGTTTCTCCCTCTCCTGCTCCCCCTGCTTGTGTATTCTCTTTCCTGCTCTTTCTCACTGTCAAATAAATAAAGAAAATCTTAAGAAAACATAACTCTTACCTGCCTTCAGTCTCCCCAGATATTTTAGTTACTTTTCTATAATTGCTAGTCTTTGTTCAACCTTGTATAGAAGCACTTAGGCTGAGCCAATTCTTGGGTCTCCTTTCTTCTTGTGACGACTTCACATATATGTAAAAAAATTACTAAATAAATTTTGTAGGCTTTGGTCCTATTAATCTCTTATGTCAGTTTAAATCTCAGGCGTAGGTAGAAATGTTAAGGTGGTAAAGAAGGATTATTTTTTCTTCCCCTACAGTTTTAGTGAAGTTTTATTTGTGATGGCTCCAAACCAGAAACAAACCAAATATTCATCCACTTGTGAATGGACTGTAGGCTCTCCAAGCAAGGGAATGCCACTTGAGATGAAAGGTAATGAAGGGTTGGCACATCCAAAAATGGGGATAATCTCAAACTAATTCTGCTGAGTAAAGGATGCCAGAACAAAAAGAGGACATAATTTATAATGACATTACAATAAAAGAAACCTACAAATTTACAATCATCTATATTTATACAAAATAACACTAAAAAAATCAATTCTTTATAAACCAACCTATAGATTAAATGCAAAGCCAGCAAGACTTTTGTAAAGGCAACTTTATACTGAAATTTATGTGCAAGTTGAGGAAACTAGCAGAGATTAAACACATTTTAATGCGTAGCTTAAGGAGGAAGAAAATCATCCACTCCATGTTGAGATTTACGACATAGACATATAATGGAGACTACATGACATTGGTGGAGATACAAACACATGAATCAAACAGAAGAAATAGACCTTTGGAAATAGGTCAACAATTTTTCCAAAAGATGGAAAGATAATTCAAGAAAAGGAGAATAACCTTTTTAAAAAAATGGTGTTATGGCTTCTCGGCCTTTTGGCTAAGATCAAGTGTAAAAAATGGTGTTGAGGTACCTGGTGTCTGTCTTTTGAGCAACCAATTCTAGATTTCATCTTAGGTCATGATCTAAGGATTCTGAGATCAAGCCCTCTGATGTGCTCCATGCTCTGCTTGGAATCTGCTTGAGATTTTCTCTCTCCCTCTGCTCTTCCCCCTACTTGCACTCTCTAAATAAATAAATAGAGTCTTCTAAAAGAATAATGGTATTGTAATTGAGAGTACAGAAGTGAAAATATACAAAGAATGGTAGCTTAAACCTAATATGAAGATTGAATAACAATTTAAGTGTAAATTGGCATACTATAATAAACTCAGACTAAAATATAGGAGAAAGCCTATTATCAACACCTTGGGTTAGTGAAGAGTTTAGAGACATGACAGAAGGGGCTCCTGGGTGGCTCAGTAGGTTAAACGTCTGCCTTCAGCTCAGGTCATCATCTCGGGTTCTGGATTCAGCCCCACATTTGGCTCTCTGCTCCGTGTTGGGGTGGGGGTGGGGAACCTGCTTCTCCCTCTTACCCTGCTCATGTTCTTTCTCTCTCTGTCAAATAACTGAATAAAATGTGGGGGAAAAAAAAGACATAGTGAAGGAGACATGACATAAATAGCATAATCTATGAAAGTAAATACTGATAAACTGGATTTGATCCGAATTAAAACAACCTACCAATCACACTCCTGGATACTTATCCTAAAGGAATAAAAAATTATATTCATCCGATCATCTTTAAGTGACTATTTATAGATGTGTCACTCATCATAGTTGAAAGCTAGAAAGAACCCAAATGCCTTTCAGTGAGTAAATGGTTAAAGAAATTCTGTCATCAATATCATGGAATACTACTCAGCAACAATGAAGGAACAAATGATTTATTTACACAAAACACAAGGGAATCTCAAGAGGATAACGTTGAATGAAAAAGAAATCCAATCTCAAAAGATTACAAATGGTATATTACTTATAAAACACTCTTTAAATGACAAAAATATAGTGATGGAAACGAGATTAGTGATTACCAGGTGTTAGGAACAGTGGCAGAGGCAGAGGCAGTGGACATGGCTCTAACGGGGACAGCAGGGTAGGCCTTTCTGGCAAGGGAATAGATCTGTTTTGGAGTGGGGGGAAGGGTACACAGAATGGAATCACTGAAGTGGTGCAATATGCAGTAAAAGGAAAAATAAAAAACAAAAATAAAAGAGAAGTGGTGAACAGACAGATGGAAACTCAGATGGAAATGAGAAGAAACAGTAACTACTTTCTGTCCCTGAACGAAAAGTGGAAACAACTTGAGCAACAACAAATCAAAGAAGTAGCACCTCATATTTTCATAGTGTATTATTTTACTTCCCTAAAAACTTTAAAATAATGTGACAGGACAGTGTTTAAACTCCTCTACACTGTGCCATTCATTTGAGGAGACCACCATGGAAATGCAGATTCTTGATGGCATGTCCCACAGATATGATATTTTAATCAAGAGTCCCCTGTGGTACAAAAGGAAAGTTAACCAAGAGTAAAGAATAGGAAACAAAGAAGGTAGGGAGAGAGGGGGAGTAAAGGGAGGAAGTCAGGAAGGAATTCAGGAAGGAAGTCAGAAAGACATGAAAAAAAAATGACAATAAATACAAATTTTCTCTAATAATTAAAAAGACAACCTCCAGACATTTTGTTATGCTCTGAAATACTTTAGGGATAGTCAACAAATTGGTTGGAATGTCCTCAGGGAGAGTCTCAAATGGTAAAAAAAAAAAATCCATAAATTGTTCTCACTATGCTGTGTAAGAAACACATGAGGGAGTCAAGACACAGGGTTCACTGCAGGTAAAATGATAGAATATTTCACGGGCTGTCTTATGTTACCAACATCAACAATGATCAAGTGATATAAGCAAAGTTATGCTTTAATTCAATAGCAAGGCTCTAGCAAAAAGTTGGCATTTATAGTTTAGGTTTTGGGTTTTTGTTTTGTTTTGCATTGCTTTCTACTACTCCATAATGCCTGAGCAGGAATTGGACACCTATCCTTTTCTAGTCACGTTATTTTTCTGAGTATTTTCACCTGGATCCACAGATTAAATACTCAGAAACATCTCTGAAGCAAAGTCATGCTATTGCAGTCCAAAATTGAAAGCAAATGAAGCATAACTAAAGAGATATTCAAGTTTAAAAATTGGCAAAATTAAGAAGCTGCCTGTATTCAGCCTTGCATTTTGATGTCTTTCCAAATTCTTAGTTATTTAGTTGCCCCGGGTTCCTTTTTGTGACACTGTCAATATAATTTAAGATTCAATGATTATTTAAGTAAAAATATAAATATGATTCTTTTCAGATTGCTTGATGAGACAGAAGGGGATTTCTACCTCACACTGAGATGCAAAAAGCATTCCTTGGATATAAGCAGAATTTTAAGTACCCAGTTTTATGGTAATGAATGGTACAATGTTCAGCATGCTCCTCAATTTTAAGTAGGATTTGACAAGAAGCAGATATAATTATCTCAAAGGATGCAGCTTTAAAAAAAATCACCACTGGTCTTCAACAAAGATGTTAAACTATGAAATAGCAATTTGGTTGTTTCCCTAGAACTCTAAAGCTTTGAAGAAAATAAAAATACATGTTTATCTTTCCTTAGCTTACAGGGCAATTAGAACTTACCTAGTATGATTTTTCTTAACCTTTCATACTTGCAAAAGAAAACAAACAAAAAGCAAGGTTTATACCACTTCTTATTGCATTTGCTGAAAATAGTTTCCTAAAATTACTACCAAGTAATACATGTTTCCATCTTTCTGATGTAAGAAAGGCACATGAATCAAGCAGGGTAGGTGATCAGGAGGTCACAACATTAGAAGCAATATTTGAAGTAAATGAAAATTTTATGGAATCATTGTGACAGTTAATGTCATAAAATTATATGTTTCTATTTTCTTGTAGAGCAGAGACTGCTGTGATTATGTAATGCAACTATAATACCCCATTATTTCATAATGTAAATTTTCATCATCATAACCAGTAACATTTCTATTTCTTCTTTTTAAGATTTTATTTCTTATTTATTTATTTATTTTTGAGGGAATGAACATGGTGGGGTAGGAGCAGGGATAGAGGGACAGGCAGACTCCATGCTGAGCAGGGAGCCTGACTCTGGACTTGATCCTAGAACCCCATGAGCTCAGCCAAAACCAAGAGTCAGATGCTTTAACTGACTGAGCCACCTAGGTGCCCCTCTATTTCCTTTTCCTTGAGAAAGGCTCCTGCTTGCAATATTTTAAACTTAACAATTCTCGTACCTTAATCTGTCACCCAGATATTGCTGGTATATTCTAATCTGTTTATCATTAGGAATAGTCAGACACAATTTTTATCTAATTATAATGTGTATCTGTGCTATGCATTATAGCTTGGAGAAGTTCTTGTGGTTCTAAGGTATAGAAGAATTTAAAGTAATATCAAAAAAATCCATGCAGATCCCATTTTTAGTCTATTTTATTTCACCTCTATGGTATCATATAATATTGTGACTTTATTCAGTTTTTAAAAGTACAGTATCTCTTTAACCAAAGGGAGTTTTTTAATGAATTTTTACCATATGAAAACAATGCCAGTGAATGCTCATTCACCCAATTTTTGAAAAAGATTTTATTTGAGAGAGAGATTGAGAGAGCGAGCAGGAGCTGGGAGAGGGGATGAGGAGCCAGGAAGGGGGCCAAGAGTAAGGAAGTGGGGACTCAATCCCAGACCCCTGAGATCATGGCCTGAGCCCAAGGCAGACACGTAACCCACTGAGCCACCAGGTGCCCCTCATTCTCCCAATTTGCCCAGGTTTCCTCATTTTCTCCTGGGTTCTTGCATGATGAAATGTATTTGATTCATCACATGCAAGTTAGTACATGACAATTATAATGAAAACGCTCCTAGAGGAAGATTAATGTGTTAAGAAACGTTATATCAAGAGCGCCTGGGTGGCTTAGTTGGTTAGGTGATGCCTTCGGCTCAGGTCATGATCCTGGAGTCTCAGGATTGAGTCCCCCATCAGACCTTCTGGTCAGCGAGGGATCTGCTTCTCCCTCTGACTCTCTCCCTTCTCATGGTCTCTTTCATTCTCTCTTTCTCAAATAAATAAATAAAGTCTTAAAAAAAAGAAATGTTATATCAAAATAAAATAGTATTTTGTTAAAATAGTTAAGAAAATTAAAAGATAAAAATTAAAAGAATAGCAAGTTGATGGTTCAATTTAGTTACAGACAAGGGATCAGGGCAGTGCCTGAATTATGTCACATTCCATATCACTTGACGTATTTCCTGTTCATCGTCATAGCACAGACAAAGAAGATATTTCACAGTGCAGAAGAATTTACATACATATACGTAAAGAAATCTGCTTTGAACTAAGTTATGGTCACCATTTAAAAAACAAAAACAAAAACAAAAAACCACTACGTAGGGACACTGGTTCATTTTATCTTCACACATTCCTCTCAATAACTCTATGTAGGAAGTATTGGTCTGTAAAGGAGAATAAAGAGGTTTAGACTAGTTAAATTATTGGCCCAAAGTGACCCTTATATATGTCATAAATAGAGGTATAACACAGACTATATCAATATAAATATATCTTATATTTACGCAAAAAAGACAATTCTCAACTATAATCTGTTACAGTTTTATTTATTCACTTGTCCGATATCTGACAAAGGTGACAACTCTTTTACGTGTCAGCCCGTATCACCTGTGGGTGTACAGGATTTTATAGGACTACGTGTTGAAGTGGTGGGTTCTGCACATTTTTTGAATACATAATACATATGTCAATATATAATATAATTTATTATATATTGATCTGCATTAAGTTGTATTATTAAGTGCAATGTATAAACATCCATGTGTAATTGCAATTATATCAATGACTAATAGAAAATTTTATTTCTTTTTTTTTTGAAAATTTTATTTCTTAATAGAAATTTTTAAAATATAGCAAAATATAGTTTATGTTACACTCAAATTGTTAACATAGTTTTGATTTTTTAAAATGTTTTATATATACATATCTATATCTGTATCTATATTTATATATCTATATGTGTCTGTATCTACCTATATATCTTTTTCTCCTTCTCTCTCTCCCTCTCTATTATCTATCTATCAATGCCATCTTTGTTTCTCAAACTTGCCACTATTGATATTATGGACTGAATACTGGGTCTTGTAGGATGTTTAGAAATATAATGTGGTACATTATATTTTATTATACAACAGAAATATAACTGATCTTTAACCATCATTAGCCAATAGAACCCCACCTTCCGGTTGTGACAACTTAAATGTCTTCTGATAAAATGTTATCTGGTTAGTAAAATCATTTCAGTTGACAACACCTGACTATCTGTATAAGTGTTCTTTCGAGAAGGATTTATTTTCAAATATCTGAAATTGGAAAGTTGGAATGTATTTTATTTTTACTAGTTTTGCACACTAAAAATCACTCAGGTGATAATGCATGAAATCTATTGACCATGCTGATGTCTCTATCCAGATTAGGTTTCCTGATAAGTCTGCATGGAAACTCAAAATCTTACGGTGCTGAATGAGTTCATTCTCATGGGGATCACAGACAAACCCGAGCTGCAGGCTCCCTTATTCGGGCTGTTCCTCATCATCTATTTGATCTCAGTGGTGGGCAACCTGGGCATGATCATCCTCACCAAGGTGGACTCCAGGCTCCAAACACCCATGTACTTCTTCCTCAGACACCTGGCTTTCACTGATCTTGGTTATTCAACAACTGTGGGACCCAAAATGTTAGTAAATTTTGTTGTGCCTCAAAATACAATTTCCTATTATTTTTGTGCTGTACAACTAGCTTTCTTTCTTGTGTTCATTGGTAGTGAGCTTTTTATTCTAACAGCAATGTCCTATGACCGCTATGTGGCCATCTGTAACCCTCTGCTCTACCCTGTCATCATGTCCCAAAGGGTGTGTTACGTGCTGGTGGCCGTCCCCTACCGCTACAGCACATTTGTTTCTCTCGTAGTCACCATAAATATTTTTAGTTTATCCTTCTGTAGCTACAATGTCATCAGTCATTTTTACTGTGATTGTGTCCCCTTGTTATCTTTGCTCTGCTCAAATACACAGGACACTGAAATAATTATTCTGGTCTTAGCTGGTTTTGATCTGATTTCATCCCTTCTGATAGTTCTTGTGTCTTACCTGCTGATCCTGGTAACCATCATCAGGATGAACTCAGCTGAGGGTAGGCACAAGGCGTTTTCTACCTGTGGGTCCCACCTGACAGTGGCCACAGTGTTCTATGGGACTTTGATATTTATGTATGTGCAACCCGAGTCCAGTCATTCCTCTGACACTGATAAAGTGGCATCTGTATTTTATACCCTTGTTATCCCCATGCTGAATCCCTTGATCTATAGCTTGAGGAACAAGGATGTAAAATATGCAAGACAAACAGTGTGGAAAAAACTCTGCAATCTTCTTTCTTAAAGTTTATATATGATACAGTCTCCTTAAATTAGGTTATGGGCTTCAAAATTTGTTCTGTAGGTCTCTATAAGTAATAATAAACACAAATGAGTTCAGCAAACATGAAGAAGTTCTCTTCTAAGTGCTAGTCACAATTCTATGTGCTATAAATAGAGTAACCAGAACAGGAAAAATACTTGCTTTTCTTGAGGGTAAGAGAGAAATTATAAATATAATAATTAGGTACAATTTATAGTACAGTTGAATTGGTTAAGACATCATAGACCATAAGAGCAGGTAAGAGAGTGGGGGGTGAGGTGCCGTGGGGGTTGAGTACGAATAGAAGGCCTAAAAGGGAGATCAGACGATTCTGGTGTTATTCTCGATTAATAGAATAAATGTCCCAGTGTCTGTGTGAGTGACTGTGCATATGCATGTGTGTTTGTATAAGTTCACTCTTCTCTTTTAGCCCTTTTAGCCTTTATACTCTTCTTTTTTTTTTAAAGATTTTATTTATTTATTTGTCAGACAGAGAGAGAGCGCAGGAGCGAGCACAGGCAGAGAGAGTGGCAGGCAGAGGGAGAAGCAGGTTCACTGCTGAGCAAGGAGCCCGATGTGGGACTCAATCCCAGGATGCTGGGATCATGACCTGAGCCGAAGGCAGCCGCTTAACCAACTGAGCCACCCAGGCGTCCCTATACTCTTCTTTTTTAAAGACATTTTTTTAAAAAATTTATTTATTTG
>ML105454.1:21398-36216 GCA_003697995.1 Taxidea taxus jeffersonii | reverse complement strand
ATGCACTCCGTAAAGCCAGGGAATTTTGGCGTGGGCTCCGGTGTCCACTCCGGGGAATAGGAGTGCTCGGATGCATAAACTTTTACTTCCAGGTTGGTAGTAATCGACGAGCCCCAAGCCCGAGGGGAACCTTCGATGACAAGTGTTCTTGGAGCACCTGTTTTGGGTCAGACATCAGCACCCAGAAGGCAATCACTGTTTCCGAGTTCCTAAACATTCTTCTAGAATTATCCTGCATCAGCAAGGACCACACACATGCGCACACACATTTTACAAAAAGACCACCTGCCGCACACATTGTTGTGTATCTTATTTTTCACTTAACATTGTATCGCATGGGTCATTCGGTAAGAATATACAAGTACATAACCTTCAGTATGGCTGCTTTATTTTAATAACTCCTTTCTCATAAGCTTTTTTTAAATAACTGCATAATCAGGGCTCCTGGGTGGCTCAGTGGGTTAAGCGTCTGCCTTTGGCTCAGGTCATGATCTCAGGGTCCTGGGATTGAGCCCCACGTCGGGCTTTCTGCTCAGCGGGGAGCCTGCTTCCCCCTCTCTCTCTGACTGCCTTTCTGCCTACTTGTGATCTCTCTGTCAAATGAATAAATAAAATCTTAATAAAAAACCTATATAGTACTCTACTGGATAATTTACATGAAGGGCTCCCCTATCGGTGGAAAATTACATGGTTTCATGTTACCTACCATATGGGGGTTTGAGCCCCACCTTGGGTATAGAGATTATTAAAAAATAAATAAACTTAAAAAAATGCTGCAGGGTATAGTCTTGTACACCCATCATCTCACAGATGTGAGACTATATTGGCAGGAGACTCTAGAAGTGCAATTAATGGGGACTGTTAAAAAACAAAAACAAAAACATTGTAAGTAAATCTCTTCCAAAGGTGGCAAGAAGTAGTTCATGCTACTAAATGAATTAATGAGATTGGGAAAACAACATAGCAGAGAGCAGTGACTTGCCGGTACTTAGTTTCAGTCAGATAATTAGCCTGGTGACCTTGGGCAAGTCTTCTAACTTCTCTGAACATCAGTTTGTTTAATCACTGGGTCATTCAAAGCTGAGGGAGGAACCTAGAAACCCATGTACTTAAAAAAATTTTTTTTTAAATTTTATTTATTTATTTGAGAGAGAGAAAGAGAGCACGATTTGGGGTTGGGGAGGAGCAGAGGGAGAAGGAGAAGCAGGCTTCCTGCTGAGCAGGGAGCCCAACTCAGCGCTGGATCCCAGCACTCCAGGATCAGGACCTGAGCCGAAGGCAGAGGCTTAACTGAGCCCCCCAGGGACCCCGTTGGCTGCATTTACCATCCCGAGACCTGGTGTAACATTTGCTTCAACTCCTCCGCTTTTCCTTGCTGAGCTATGGTTTCAGGTTCTATTATTTTCGAAGAGGCTGGCACACCCTGTTGCCAGCTTCCATTTTGCAGGAACGTGCGGTGCCGTGGGAATAGCCCCAGAGAGCTGCCTGAGGAGTCCGACCAGGACTGTTGGCTCAGCTGCGTGACACTGGGACGTCCTCTTCTCTCGTAGGGCCTCCCTTCCTTGTTGAGTGGATAAACCCATGGCAAGGTTTTGGATCTCAAGGAAGAGTAAAGGCCCTTTCCCACTTTTCCCACTTTTTTTTCTTTCAACAAAGAATGGGATAAATGTGTCTTTGCCGGATAAACATGTCTTCACCATGTTCAATTTCCCAATGTCACTGAGTCCCTATAAGCTTCCTTCCTTCCTGTGGACAATGTTTGCTCAGGAACATGGGCTGCCTGAGAAACCCCAGACAGAGGAGACAGAATTGCTGTGGGAAAGACTAGACTAATCCCCATAAGCCAGCAGGGCCATTGGTGAGATGTTTTCTTAGGGTTCTGTCTGTGGTGCTGTGGTAACAGGTAATCGTTTGCTACCCGGAATAAACACTCAGCTGTCTTGAGATGGGGTTTTTCAGAAAACACTGACCTGAGTGTAGGCACCAGTATACGTGAGAAACGTGAGTGAATTGAACTTGCTGTTTTATAGAAGATTCTTTATAGCAGCTTCTTTCCTCAGTCAAGAAAAGTCCCATCTTCTCCCTGAATCTTACCCAACCCTGAACCAATCCATCATCAAGGACATGCCTCAGTGTTCCTTAATGTTCAGACTGAGGTGAATCTCCACACTCACAAAATTTGACAACGGGAATGGAGGTCTGCTGGCTCCTTAATTTGAGGTCTCATCTGCCTCCAGGCCGCCCGAGGCAGAGAGCTCCCCCGGCACTCAGCCCTTGTGACTACAGGGAGAACAGCTGCCATCTTGGTCAGACTTTGTCCACTTCAGGTCCTCAAGACCATATCCAGGTGTCTAGTCTCTTTCTTAGCTGGAAATTCTTGGAAGCCCAGTGTGGGGGAAGTTGGCGTCCAGATCAGAATTTTTCCCCTATCATCACCACATAGAACTCACTATTTTCAGTTCTAGAGCTTCCTCACCTGGTCCCACCGCATTCTTCCCACGGTCTGTGATCCCAATGCATCTTCCCTCCTCCTTCCTTGTTGCTTATGTCTTTCTATGCTTACAGCCTCCCTGGCCATTGACCACCTCAGGTTGGCCTTCCTCTTCTGGGCTCCCTCATATCTACCCCTAGCCCATGTCCAGAAACCTAACCTGAAGACTGAGTCTTTGGAAAAAGAACTACAAAGACACTCCTATGGGGTTAAGCTATGGGCTTTCCAAAAAAAAGCCTCTGCCGGTGCTGGAGATTCTTTGTGCCACCACAGCCATCCCTTCTGCTTGTCTTTTGTAACTCTTCTCTCCTGGGTTCTTTTCTAGCTCCTGAGACCCTAATTCTCATGGCTCCCCTGTATGGCAAGTATCACCATGTGGGTTGACTTCACTTGTCAGTAGGCAGCATGGATGACTGGTCTGCAGAACCCTCCCTGTTTTGGGCTGGCGTCCATCTTCACAGTTAGTGCCTTTCACGTTGGCCGTGACGTGTCCAGGGGCCCAGCTCTGCTCCACACCATGCACATGAGAGGTGGGGGAACATTTATCTTCTGCTCCCTCAAATCTCTGTGACTGGAGCAGTATTAGAGTGAACATTTCCGGCCTCCTCTCCACCTCCTCCAAACTGCATGATGTGTGTCAGGCCACATCTTCCAGGAGCAGGAGCATCGCAGCAAAATGCAGGCAACAGGGGCATTGTTTTCTCAGCTTCCCTAGGCCTGAGACTATAGCTTCCTTCCTCTTCCACTTCCCAGCATCTTGGCCCAGGCTTGGGAAGGTCACTTCCAATTTGGGAGGCAGGAAGAAAGCTCTCCTGGGCTCTCCAAATCAGCCTTCCACTTTGGGTGAAGGGGCTCATTTACTTTGATCCTTTTTAAGGCAGATTTGGTCTAGTTACCAACTGGTCAGACCCGGAAGGGAGGAAGAGCTAAGAATAGGATTTCCTCGCTTCTAATAAGTAGCAAGAATTAAGGTACAAGGCATGGCTCTCCCACCTTGTTGCTAACCCCGGTTTTCTTTAATTCCCGCGTGCTCTCCTCTTCCTGGCTGCAACCTCGAGGTCAATGGTCTTCTTCTGATTTATAAATCCTGCTTCCTTCCTAAAGAAGCCTCCTCCTGCCCCTCAGACCAGGGACCTCTCCCCGGCCCCCGTAGTGAATACGGGTGCTGGACCACTTTTTGGAATAGCACAGTAGAATGACCCTTTCCCCACTTCCATGTGCCCATCCTTCTGGGTGAAAAGGCCCCAGCAAGCATACAGTTTCCAGTCATAAAGGCCATGCTATCCGGATCCTACGAGGCCAATTTCATCGTGGTGCTGCCAGGATAAGGACATGTCTAGTGCCTTCTGGGTATTTTATGCACTTGCAGGAGCAGGTGAATCAACCTGAGAAATCTTTGGCTGCCAGTGGCCTCGGGCCTCTGCCCGCCCAGCTGTGACCTTTCCCGGACACAAAGCAGGTGTCCCCAGAGGTCGCTGTCAATGGCAGCAGGCACCACATGAAACCAGGCTCTGGTTGTCCTGAAGAGACTCAGTCTGCCTCAGTGCTGTGGCCAGGGGCAGGGGGAGGGGGGGTGGGAGGTTTTTAGGGACCAGACAATGCCTTCCTCTTTGTCCCTCTTTCCAGCTCTATCTCTCTGCCTTTTCTTGACTTTGTTCTTTGTTTAAAAGGTCCGGATGGAGGAGCAGAGGCAGTCGTTGTGCAAGGGATGTAATTTTGACCCCTTCTGCTCCTAAAAAATCAATACTCCTTTGAGTCTCTGTGAAGAGTGTTTTATAGACTCCTTTCTGGGCAGCCCCAATCTGTAAAAGCTGGTATTATCTGATGACCCTTCTCATACTTACACATTTTTTTTTTTTACAAAATATTTCCAGAACATCACCTTCTTCTATACCGAGACTTTACTGCACATGTCTGCTTTGTGACAGTGTATCTTTTCTGCCCAGTTTGGAAGGGAAAGGTCCCGATTTACATACTTGAGGGCACTGGGGGGTGACAAAGGTCATCAGCTGGCAGGGTAGTCTTCAGAGGGATGGGAGCAAGAGGTGGGGCGGCCATGTTAAACATGGATGGAGGAACTTGGCTATGGGCTTTTTGCCAAGACAGAGAAAAATCCATCCACTCGAGGATGTCTGTCACCTGTGATAAGGCCTAAGCTTCACCAGCATTACCTCAAAGACAGAAGACACCTAGATTTTACTCTTCCTGTTGTATGTGCCTCTTCACAAGGACAGAACCTTGCGAGCACCACTGAATCACCAAGTTCTAGAGCTAGAAGAGGTTTCAGATGTCATGTCACTCAGTTCTGCAAAGCGGTGGCCACCTGGGTCCCCACGAGGGACCCAACTTTGTTTGGCCTGTGCGGTGTTTTTGTTTGTTTGTTTTCAACATTTGAAAATCAGGAGATTTCAGATAAAAATAAAGTTTGAGAGATTTTCTGGAAACACAGGAAGCTCTGGCCATTCTGCCCCATTCCGACATGGGAACAACTGAGGGGCAAGTGTTCCTTGTGCTTCCAGAGGCCCCAATCCTGCCCTTTGGTATGTCCAGATGTAGCTGGGTTTCACCCAAATTCACCCGAATTCAACCCGCATCCCACAGCCTTCTTCCTCTGTGTGGAGATAGGAACCCGTGAGGTGTTTCCCCAAGGCCTCACGGAGGCTAGCAGGGAGAGCCCCTGCCGAGTTCCCTGTCAGGAACTATTCTGAGTGCTTTGTTCTAGTTAGAGCATTCCTAAAAACTTAGAACAAAAACCAAAACTGATCATTCAAGAAAAGCGAGGGCAGCATTCTGTGGTGGGAAGAGCATTGTGTTGGGTTTCAGACCCAGATCCAAACCCTGGGGGTATTTGTTGTTGTTGTTGTTGTTGATTTGATTTGTTTGTTTTTTTGACAGATCTTGCCACAGTTTCTTTGTACAAATAGCACAGGACAGCAGCCCCATGCAGACAGAAGCCTCAGGGTCACCCCCGTCCCTCCTTACTTGGTGCCTTCGTGGAGGGCTGGGCACCTTTCGGAGCCTGGGCCACAGTTGCAGCCTGGGCCTTGATTTGAGCTTTGACTTTGGCCGACAGAGTCTGAGACCCCTGACAATGTGGGCATGAGCACCTTTCCCACGTCTGGGGTGAGCGATGTAGGCAAGTCGACCGAGCTTGTGGCTGTCCCCTTTTGAGATTCTGGTCTTGACCTCCTTGGGCTTGACGAGGTTCTTTGACAGCCTTGGCCTGGGCACTCCTGGCCTCAGTGCTGCTGGCTTGCATCTTCTTTATAGCCTGCTTGTTGTGTTTCTTGACAAAACATATGTTCCTCAGGAACTTGGGGTCTACCCTCAGAAAAGAGTCATATCTTTGTGTCCAGGGATTCCTGATACTGTTTCTGTGCCATTTTTGTGGAATGGTCGTGCATGCTGTTGTTCTTAGACTTGTCCATGTCTACACCAAAACCCCCAGCTCCCCCAAACTCTGTATTTAGTACTTGAGTATGATTGTGTGGACATCTACCAATGAGCCAAGCAGAGCAAAAATACCTTTGGTTCTCACTCTTAGCTGTGTGACCTTGTTCAGCCTTGTAAGTCTCTGACCTATACAATGGGAATACTGATCCTTACCTTGGGGGTGGTTGTATGGATTGGTGCTAATTCTATGAAGTCTTTCCTGATGCCCCATGCCTGGTCATCAGTGTCCTCTGCCCCATTAACCCCCAAAATGTGATAGCTCCTTCTTTTGTGCTGTTCTGCCCTAGATACCTTTAATCCTGCACCTGTCACACTACCGTTTTTGCCCCCAGTTAGATTGCAAATCCAGATATTGGAGCCCTGTACCTGTTTTTATGACCCTGGTACCTAACACTTCATGGATGACTGTTTGTTAAAAACCCCTAATACAATGGCTATGATTTTTTAATAACGAGCACACTGAATGAATAGATCCAAATCCATTGCACCCTTCAAAACTATCACCTTGGTAAACCAGTGAGACCACCATTGTTCAAAGCTGGTCTAGAACTTGCTGCTTGGGCTTCCTTTGGGGCCATCCTGGAACCACCTAAGAAAACTTGTCTCTTTCCTTTGTTACCATGTAAAATTTTCCATCCAAACAATACTTACTACCTTTTTTAGTTGGAAATCTTAATTCTGACCATCAACATCAAGGATATAGTTCTCCAAACCTGTAAAACACTCCATACATTTACTTTATTACTATTATCTGGCCAAAGAGCCATAGCCAAACTTACCCTAAGGGTTGAAAAACTGCCACCATTGAGAATTATACAAAAGAATATTCTGCAGCAATGAAAGAAATGCCAGAAGAGATATCAATACATTTTGAATAATGAGGATGTCATTAGAATAAGAAAGTACTTTGAAGGAAAGTCTTTTCATTTAAATGAATGAAAAAAAAATCAATCCCATTGCTATATAGTTACTCTGTGCCTGGAGGGATGAGGGAGGGAGGAGCCAGCCAAAGAAGTAAGAACACAGTGTCCAGAAATAGTTAAGACCCAAAGTGGATTACATACACTCCAATCATTCTCCCACATCACCTGATTCCTGATTCCCCTATTTATCATAGGAAGAGAAGCATCCCATGGGATGGTCTTGTTTTTGCTCCAAAATAATTGATGCAAATACTTCTTCCAGCTAGGCTTTTCAGTGCAGTGGTGGAAATGGCCATAAAGACAAGACTGGGACCATGAATACTGCAGGAGACTCAGGAATGGAGCTGACAGTCTGGCAAAAAAAGAGATGAAGCAAGATAGAAAAAAACATACACAGCACTAAGGGAGGCCTCCCGGGGCAGGGGGAGAGGTTAACTTCCACTGGTGGGTTTCAGAAAGGTGCCATGGAAGAAACAGAATTCTGTTGGACTGTAAAATTCTGGGAGCACTGGGAATGTGTTGGAGCAGCAGAGTGGGAAGGGGAGGACACCATCCAAGCTGAAGGAGTAGGGTGAACTACTTGTTAACTAAGACTAGAACCATATACAATAAAGACAAAGTTTGTGGATTAGTCACTTACCTTGCTTCTCCTCTTTCCTTTGAGGGTACAAAGAGCATTGTGAGTTCTAAATCAGTGTTACTCATTTTCCATGGGTCCTTGGAACATCATTAGGTCCCTTTGCATCTCAGTTTGCATACCTGTTAAAAAGAAGAGAAGTACCTGATTTCAGGATGGGATGATATATTGCACATGAAAAATTATTCATTCATTCATTCATTCATTCATTCACCCATTCCTTCAAGTAACCACACCCTAAGCCCTTTGGGATTCCATCAGGAGAAAAGGGGGAAAGGCTTGGATTTGGAATTCCAATTAGATCAAGAGCTATAACCAGTTCTATCTGGAGAGAGAACTACACAATAATCACTGGAGATATTTGAGCATTGGCTTTGGAAATGCTCTCTTGGCCCCTGAACTACTACTAATTGTATTTTTTTCTCTCTTTTCATTAACTGTTAAAAAAAAAACAAAAACCCTCAATACCACCTGAGAGGCATCTTGTGTGAGAAAGTCAACTGGGATCAGGAGTGTGCACCCCAAAGCTGGTCTCTGTATGTGGATGCCCAGATAGGTCCAGAAGTCTCTACCCTGCACCTGCAAGCGGTCTTGCCCATGTGCCTCCTTCCCCTTTGAGAGCCCAGCACTCTGCCTGAAGGTGTGGGTGCTTGGTTTCTCATTTCCTTGGGCAAAATGGAAGAACCAAGGGCATGTGGGGAGTGTCACACTTTCCTTGATGTTGTGTCATCCCTGGTAGGGTGTGTCCAGTACCCTCAAGAGTCTGCTTTACCTTTTTGAGGAAGATTCCAGAAGGAGGCTTCCCAGCTTCCCTCTTTTGGGTTGATATAGGTCAAAACACTGACTGCTTTGTCTGAGTTCACACCCCTCCACATTTTACCTGGGTTCTCGGGGGGAAGGACAGTTGCTAGGGGCCCCTGAAGGAAGATTAGGAAGAGGTGAAAAGGTAAAGTCTGGGGCAGTATTTACTCTCCCACGGCAGCCTATGTGCCAGAGAGAATGAATGAGGAGGGCTATAGATAAGGTTAATCAACACAACGTGCTCATTGCTTCATAGGGACACTGGTTACGATTTTATTAAACCCTGAGAATGTTTTTTGATAAAGAGAAAAATCATGTGGCGTTTTTCACTGTTGAATCCTCTCAGAAAATCAGACCTTTCCAGACGATGGTCTGACATTCTCTGTAAACACAATTAGTCTGGGGTTCCTGCTGCATGGTAGTAAAGATGCCTTCACAAAAGCAGGAGGGAGATTAAATGATTACATTAGCAGAACAAATATATGTATGATAAAGTTTTATGAGCTCTTCTTCCAAGAAAGGGGCTCTGTAAAAACAATATTGTATTATCCTTGTTCCGAGGCTCAGGGAAATGTAGCCTCCCCTATTCATCTTGGCAGTTTGTGATCACATTTATCTATCCGTGACTTTTTCCCCCCAAGAAAATTCAAACCAAATATCATCATGTTATCAATATTATTTAGTGTTGACTCTTTAAATGTCTTGTTTTATACTATATATCCTTCTCTTTGAGGTGGTAACTCGAGACTTTTCTCAGGATATAACAAGAACGTATAGCAACAAGGCAACCATGAGAATATTAATATAATGTGATTTTCTTGCCAAGATTATGAGATTTCCTTCTTTGTGGGACTTTTGACAGTCCTTTCGTTGACGCTCTGGGACTGGGCTGAAAGCTGATGGATGACCCAGATGATGCCCTGGGGTACGGCTACTTTGTCTATAAGTGCAACCCTTTGGTGAAACCATAGCTCCTGTCCAGGTGATCTCCTTGTCCTTACAGCCAGAGGCTTATGGTCACAGACAGACAGATGACTGTTGCAGGTCATTTCATCCTGTGCTCATTCTAAAGCTAAATTAATGCAGTGCAAGCTAACTCTTTACATTAGGTAAAGGAAAAAGTGTACCTACAGCAGCAATGGGTGAAAAGGAAATTATGGAAGCCATATATTCATATCTGTCGCCACTGGTCTTCAAGTCAGTTGAGGAAAACATCCCCGAGTAGAAGTTTTTGCTCTTTCTTTTACTGAATGACAGGACAGAGCTTGAAGGGTTGGGAAAAGGGGTGATTCTTAGTCTTTCAGACTTTTGTTCCAGTAACTGGGAGGGGAGCATAACAGCCAGAATGGCATTGCTCTTCATTTCTGAAAGCTGTGAAGGATTTCCCAAAGGCTCATTACATTAAAACATCATGGAAATCCTGCTTAACGCTATTTGTTATCTATTGCTGTGTAACAAGTGACCCTCAAACCTAACGGCTTAAGACAACAATTAATATTTATTATCTCACTCATTTCCTTTGGGTCAGGAGTTCTGACGTGGCTTAGCAGGGCAGTTCCAGCTTAACGGTCTTTCCTGAGATCAGATGACAGCTGGGATGATGTCATCTGAAGGCTTGCCTAGGGCTGGATGATCTGCTTCCAAAATGGTGCACACCCATGACTGGTGAGTCAGTACCAGCTGTGGATGAGGCCCCGCAGTTCTTCACCACTTGGACTTCCCCCCGAGGGTGGCTCAAGTTCCCCATGACATGGCAGCTAGCTTTCCCCAAGGTCAATGACCCAAGAGAAAATAAGGCAGAAGCTATGACGTCTTTAGGACCTACCCTCAGTGGTCACACTTCATCATTTCTGCAAAATCCTATTGGTTATCAAGTCAGCATATGTGGGCAGGAACAACAGAAAAGTATTAAGGCCAACAGGTAAGAATCACTAGTAGCCATCATGCAGGTTGGCTACCATATTAGTTTATCTGAATCTTCAGCCTATCTTTTACCCAGAGCAGCAGTATTTTTTTGAAACCCGCTTCTATTGTTTTCCTCAAGATGTTAATAAGCATTTGGCCAAAACCACTACCTACCCTCTCTTTCACCCCTACAACACATATACACCCCCACCACCCCCACCAACAGCAACCATCCATGGTCAAAAGAAGCATGGCAAACTACATTTTGGAGATTCATAATTCACTTGACATCATGAAAACTCCGACGAGCACTCACTAATAAGTAGATGTGTTCGAATTTCCCTCACCATTTCTTACTCATTTGACCTTGAGTTCTCCTTCATGGAATGCATACTAATGTCTCCCCAAACACTACACTCAGAAGGCCATAATTTAAGAAATGCCTTTCTGCTGTTGTTTCAAATTAGGGCTAATCTGTCCTTAAGTTTGCCTGGTCCGGCTCCTAGGAAGTTTCTATGGCTCTGATGTTTGTGGGAATTCCACTGAGGTGTGCGGTGTCTGTCTTGCTCACCATCACTTTTCCTCTTCAGCCATTCCAGGACTAGAACATTTCTATCACATCAGAAAGTATCCTCACACACCTTTGCAATCAATCACCTGTCCCCTCCCCCCAACTCCATATACCTCCAGCCCCAGGAAACACGCACCTGATCTGACAGTAAGCTTCTCCTCCCCTGAAGTGGGAGTAATTCTGACTTGGTGTCTAGCACCGTCCTGGGGCCCTGGAGGGAGGGGGTAGAGAGTGGGGCCTCTGGCACTCTGTGCCCTGCTTTGCAGACAGGCCTGGGAAACAGCTGAGTTGCAGTGGCCTCTTGTATGTCAGTTAGGGCCAGAATCACAATGGAATGAGGTGATTTTACAAGTCTAGAGATGACTCCAGGCCAACAAGGTCAGGGAGGCCTCGCCGATCTAAGGGGCGTCTCTGGAAGACAGCAGGGTGTGGGTGGTTTGGTGTTAGAAGGGGGAAATGGGGAGGAGGGCAGGCAGCTCAGCAGGTGACAGGGCTGTGGGCTGGAGGGGCCACTGTGCAACATTGGCAGCCCTGTCAACGATCCGAGGAGAAGGCTCTGCTGGAGGAGACTGTGGGAGTCCCGCAGAGAGGCTGTGGAAGACAAGTGAAACTTGGGATAGAGGGATCGGGTCATTTCCATAATTATTGCATAATATAGCATATGTTGCATTAACATACATTATTTACTAAATAAATGCAGGTTTAAAAAAATGTCCAACTATGAGCTTGCTGCCCTTTGTTTTTGAAAATGGCCTTGGTGCCTCTCAGCCCTTGGCCAGCTCTCCTGGGCTTTGAGGAGCCCCAGAGTGTGAGCATTTGCCAAGGCTCTAATGACAGGGGCCCATTAGAGTGCATGGCTAGGTTCCTGGAACCACCAGTTAGATGCAGAAATGGAGCCGAAGAATTAGCTAGATGCACGCTCTGCCAAGGAGGGACATGCATTCCCAGGGGTGGTCGCTCCTTGGAGGGAGAAGCAGATGGGGAGGACGTGTGCAGGTCATGAAAGAATTGCCATCACCAGCAGGCGGGCTCTGAGAACCCCTCTGCCCCACTTCAGCTCTGGCCAGTTCGGGAATCCCTGTGGCCACAGGCGCCTCCTGCCTCTGCTGTAAGTAGCAAGGGCATGACAATAGGAAGAAAAGGAGGAATAGGGCGTGGGTGTGAAGTCATGAACACCAAGGCCCTAGGTAGGCCCTGGGAAGGGAGGGGAGAATCAGACACAGTCCCTGCCCTCCGTGAGGGGGTGGAGGAAGCATGGGGCCAGTTAATATCTTATGATAGATGTAAAGTGATAGGGCCCTATTACGGGTTGAATCGTGTCCCCTCGTACGTAATTCATATGTCAAAGTCCTAACCACCGCCCCAGCAGAAATGTGACTTTATTAGGAGAAAAAGTCTTTTTGGAGGTAATCAAGTTAAAGGGGTCATTAGGGTGGGGCCTAATTTGACTATTTCCTTATAAGAGGAGATTATCTGGACACAGAGACACAGAGAGGAGACAATGTGAAGACACAAAATGAAGATAGCCATCCACAAGCCAATGGGAGAGGCCGGGAATAGCTCCTAGAAGGACTCTTGCCTCCCTGCCAACACCTACCTAGATTTCAGACTTCCGGCCTCCAGAACTTTGAGACAGTAAATTTCTCTTGTTTCAGCCACTCAGCCGTGTGGCCCTAGGAAACGATATAATGTGGGCCCTACTGGGGAACCCTGGAGCAGAAGGAGGTGTCAAAGAAAGTGCCTGCACTAGAGAATGTCTAGAGTCTAGAGACTCGAATGACAAAGGAAAGAGCCAGTGGGGAGGAGTAGGGCCGACTTGTGTCTGGCTCTGCGGGGTGAATGGGTTTACCCGCCCATAAACAAGATGTGATGACTGATGGCCTGTGATCAGTTAGTTATCTGCTTGGCAGGGAGCCAGCAACCCTCCAAAGTCAGGTTGAGGGTGAGGAAATTGGCCGAGGGTTTTGGATTTTAGTTCATCAATGTCCAAATAACAGGGAAGCTTTCTGAATGGAAACAAGCCAAAATATTTGCCCTTAGAAATCCCTTCTGGGACCATGTTAGGTTAGGGTCCAGGGAAGAAGATGGGGTATTGGTTAAACAAAGCTAGCAGGTGAAAGTTATCTCCATTAAAATGCACAGAAAGGGAAGGATCTTGGGACACTGGAGAGAATACTTGCTTTGCAAATGGGTCAAAAGAGAAGACTGTTAAAAGCAAGAGTTTGGGCCTGCAGTTCTGTTTCTTAGGAAGGTCACATGAGGATGAGCAATGGACGTTCTCAGGGCCAATTCCTGGACAGCAGATCCTGTTTTATCATTCCAGAGAAAGGCAGGGTCTATTCTCCAACATTTTGTAGGCTGTCGAGAAGGGGAATAAATCTGAGACCGCCTTTAAATACTGGGTTTCAATTGCTTTCCTTCTTGCCAGGGCAGATATACGGGCTTGTGGTATGATTTAGTGCCCGGGTCCAAGGGACTGGTCTGCCTCTGCAGTGTGGAGACAGGGCTTTCCAATTATTTTTGTATTTTCTGCCGAGGATGAGTCTCCGTTCCTGGTAAAGAGACTTTCAGGGCCAAGGGTTTCTCTTCCAGAGGGAAAGTGAGAGACCACAGTTACTAACTGCCCGCCTACAGCTTCTGGTGTGGAGAGAGGGTCCCTGTGAGGATGATGATGAGGAGGAGGAGGAGGAGGAAGATGAGGGAGAGGAAGGAGAGAAGAAGAGGAGGAGGAGAAGGAGAAAAAGGAAAAGAAGAAGAGGAAAAAGGAGAAAGCGAGGAAGAAGAAGGAGGAGGGGAAGAGGAAGGAGGAAGGGAAGAGGAAGAGGGAGAAGGAGAAAAAGGAGAAGAAGAGAAATTGCTATTGTGATTGAAGGAGGAAGTCTTGGTTTTAATTAATTAAGGAGATAGCTGGGATCTGAGAGTCGATTATATTACCAGAATCATAGGGCTCCCTGTAGGATCTTCCACTTGGCTCCCGGCCTGAGCACTTATACCCAGGCACCGGAAAGAGAGGCATCCTCCCTGAAGCGGGGATGGCAGCAGAAAGGGGAGGAGGGCAGCAAGCTCCAGATGAAGCCAGGCAGCTCTAGGTGAGAACTAGCAAGCCATCCACATTCCCCTCGGGGATCTGGCTCCTGGCAGGGGTGGCTCAGGGGATCTGCCTGGGTCTCTCTCTCCCTCTCTCTTTTTAAAAGATTTATTTATTGGGGCGCCTGGGTGGCTCAGTGGGTTAAAGCCTCTGCCTTCGGCTCAGGTCATGATCCCGGGGTCCTGGGATCGAGCCCCGCATCGGGCTCTCTGCTCAGCAGGGAGCCTGCTTCCCTTCCTCTCTCTCTGCCTGCCTCTCTGCCTCCTTGTGATCTCTCTCTGTCAAATAAATAAATAAAATCTTTAAAAAAAATCTTAAAAGATTTATTTATTTATTTTAGAGAGAGACAGAGAGAGAGCAGCAGGGCCAGAAGAGAGAGGGCCAGAAGGAGAGAGAGAGAGAAGCTTTAAGCAGACTCTCCACTGAGTGGGGAGCCCCATGTGGGGCTCGATCTCACAACCCCAAGATCATGACCTAAGCTGAAATCGAGAGTCAGATGCCTAACCGACTGTGCCACCCAGGCGCCCCTGGACTGGTCCTTTGCTCTCACTGAGCAAATTGGCCTCCCTTCCTCTGGCTGGAACAGCACAGAACGGGGTGGGGAAAGGGCCTGGAAATGTTTATTCTAACACTGCTCTTTTCTGTGTCCCTTCCACAGCTGTGAGAGTGTGGACCTCCTCTGTGCCAGGTATTCTGATCAGGATGTTACATACTTTCTTAATTTAAGCTGGTGGTTTTGGTTTTGGTGTTTGTTTGTTTTGCCAGTTCCTCTCTACAGCCGAGCTCTGGGCAAGCTTTGGGCTGGTGATTGGTTCAAGATGGGGACCGAGTCAAGTTAGACCAAGAGACAGAGTCCTGGGGCTTTCGCTGGAACTTGTCTTTCTGAGAACTAGCAGCTACGTTGTAGGCGAAGATTGCTAACCGTGTGGGTGATGGAAGCCTGGGGAGG
>ML105454.1:0-16398 GCA_003697995.1 Taxidea taxus jeffersonii | reverse complement strand
CAAATCTGTTTTCCATTAGTGAATGGGATCTTCCTCTATGTTACCTAAGTCAGAACCCTGGAAGTCATCCCGAGCCCCTTCTTTCCCTCACCTCTCACTCCCAGTCGGTCCCCAAGCCCTGTGATGAATTTCCAGAGTTATCTTCAGTATCACTTTTGTATTCTTTTTTGTTTGTTTGTTTGTTTGTTTTCACTATTTTATTCTTCACCTGCAGGGCAACCAACAGAATTCAGTTCTCCATCTTCTTTGTAGGTCATTGAAATGACCACTTCAGTGGTCTCCTTTCCTTTCCTGTGGCCTCCTTCCCATTCGTGTTCACCCTACTATTAAAGATTTTGTAAGAAATGCAGACTCTTTGAAGTCTGCCAGAGTTTTCTGATTCTTCTAGAAGATCAAGCACATGGCCTGGTTTATAAGGCCCGTGACCCTCTGCTGCCCCAAACACTGTCATTCCCCCATGTGACAGCCACGCCCTATGCCCGCCGCTGTCCTGTACACACCCCTATCCCTCCATGTTCCGTGAAGAGAGGCCCTCAGCTCCTTGAGAACGTCCTACTCTCCTTTAAGACCCAGTTCCTGGGGAGCTGCCTGCCAAGCCCTCCCCACCTTCTTACCCTGGCGTTTGTCTGTTTATCTATAGTAGACACCTGCGAGCTATTTAAAATGATGGGCCAAAAGGCAGAGTCTTGAAGGCCAAAGGGCTGAACAGAAATGATGTCCTTTCATAAATGCCCCTTCCTCTCCCAGGTATCAGGCTCTTTTTAAATTTAGCTTCTGAATATGAACGACCCAGCTCTTTAAAGTTTAATGTCCCAGCCATTTTAATTGTTTCTTTCAAAGTACAAAAGAGCAGCTGGGCCACATCCACACTAATCACTTGCCAACTTTCCTTTTTACAAAAACAGCTAAGCTCTTTTTGAGATTTAAAATCACTCCATCTGAGACCCCAGCTTGGCACCTACCTTTGCACTCACATAAAAGGAGCCTAATTTCTGTTTTTAAGAAATGTGTTGCAGAAGCAATTTTTTGGTTTTGTTCTTTTAAATATATATACATATACATATATATATAGTAAAGTACAATACAATTTTTATTCTTTTTCCTCTTCCAGAGTCCCCTGCCCTCCTCTATTTGAGTGTCCTCAGACAGCAGTGCCAGATAAAATACTCAGTAGATTGGAGTTCTGATAAACAACACGAACAACACGGTCTTACTTATACATAAGTTCCATGCAATCTTTAGGATATATTTATTTAGAAAATTTTTTTGCTGTTTATTTGAAACTCAAGTTTACTGATGCCCTGCACTAATCTTATTTGCTAAATCTGCCAACTCTAGCCTGGGGCTTCCTGTTTCTACAAATGGAGAAGGCTAAACTTACAGGATGAACCATATTCTTGAAATAAATAAGCAAGCAAATAAAACTAATATTGTGTCTTGAGCTTTCTCATCATGCACACACATACCCACACACTCACTGGTCCCTGATAAATAATTCCTTTCTTGCAATCCAGAAGGATAAATGAGTGTAGTTTCTGGAACCCTAAACTGTCTTTATCGATGATCTACAAGCACATACTGAAAACGTACATGTTCTTAGAGGACTTGGGATCCAAAAGGAAAGATGGCGTAGTCCCTATCCTGGGGTCACGGTCTGGCTTTCGTGGGGCAAGAAAGAAAATGATTTATCTTAGCTGTGGCTCTGATAAGGACCGAAGCGGGCTGCAGAGAAGGGATGGCGTTAAAGGGTCGGGGCGGGACGGGGTGTGCGTTCCCTTTGTAAACTGCGGGATGCCCCCTCCGCCCCGCCCCTCCCTCCCCGACTCCTGCTCGCTGGCGGGGGCGGAGTCAGCGCCTGTCACAGGCACGCCCCCTGGGGCACTATTTGGCCCTGGGTCTGAAATTGATTCTTTCTGGATTTCAGGGCGGCAGCAGCAGGCAAGAGCTCCTGCTGTCACTTCCAAGACTTTTATAGACTCTGACAGCAAGGAAAGCGCCCTGTCTTTTGTCTTTTGTATTCTGTTTGTGTTCAGCCTCTAATCCACGTGGGGAATAACATGAAGGGGCCTGAAGGGGAGGGCCTGCTCCCTGGGCTGTGTGCCGGGAGGACGGTCCTGGGAGGAAACTGTGAGGTCCCCGTGCCCCCAGGCCATCCTTTTTGATTTACACACGGGCCCTGGGATCTCCTTTGGAGGAAAAGCTTTCCGGGCCCACCACCTGAGATCACCCAGGGTGCGCATGGGGTCACGGGGCGGGAGACACGGGGAATTCCAGGGCAAGGGTCCTGCCCCCCAAGGCACAGCTAGCCTGTTGGGGAAATGAGTATCTAAAATAGGCAAGTGCAGAATGAGAGTCAGTGCCTGTGGCTTCAGAGCAGCGCTGATGGCTCAGGAGGAAGAGACGAGTAAGATTTTGAAGGACAGCTAGGAAACGGAGAGGAGCCAGTGGGATGCCCAGTAAGGCGACACTGGGAATGGAGAGGGAAGGGGTGTGAATGGGCGAGAGCAGCTGGGGGCCCGGAGCGCGTGTTGGGAGCGTCTTCACTCCGGTCTGAATGGTCCCAAATGCAGGAATCTGGGCCGGGGAGTGGGGGAGCTCCCGTTGAGGTGTTCAACCTTGAGTGAACCAGCGCATCACCCAGAGGGCTTGTTGATTGGCAGGTTACCGGCCCCGCCCCCAGAGGGTGCGACTCAGGGGGTCTGGGTGGGGCCAGGCATCTGCATTTCTAGCAAGTTCGGAGCGCGGCTGAGCAAAAGGCTGTCCCCACCTCCTGGGACTGGCAGTTTTCTCGACAGCTGTTAAACATAAAAAGGTGATATTCGTTAGTTGCCCATTTTTGTTTTGTTTTGCGAGGGGGGTGGAGGAGGAAAAACGCCTGGGGGTTAAATGGGATCTCCCTGTCCCCTATCCCTTGGAGCGACTTAAAATCACCAGATTCCAAACAGAAAGAGCAAGGAAGGAGTTCAGTTAGGTTTGGTGCGTTGCACCTGTCATCACCCGTGGATGGTCCCAATGTAAGAGGCAGGCCCTAGGGGAAAGCCAGTCAGTGGGGTCTCACCACAGGGACCGGGTAGGGAGCCCGAAGCTCTAACCTCTGGGAGGAGCTTGTGTTGTTGGCTGGTGACCACGTTAATGAGGCCCCTTTTCATTGATGCTTCAACTGCGTATTCCTTGCTGCTTCCTCTAATCACGGCCCGCCCCCCGCCGTGGTTGTAAAAACCACCGTGTCAGTATATCATCCAGAAAAATTTGCGAAGGCCAGGAGAGTGGGGAAGGAGATGCAGGATGGTCACCTCTTTCTGTTTTGGACAGCATGGAGGAGGGCTTCTCTGGGCTTCCGCCGCAGAATGTTTGAGCCAGAGGGCCACTGCACGGTCTGGAAACTGCTGGAGGAGGGGATGGGCTGCATATGGTTGTGCTGGTGGGTGCAGGTCAGAAGAGATGAAGGACAGCAGCAGAGGAGAGGCTCCAGAGTGCCATCCCTCTCGGGGGGCCCATGCTACCCGACCCAGGCACAGGGAGGAGGTCAGGTAACCCTAAGGTCCGGCCACATTCACACCCTTCCTAGGGACAAGATGGGACAGGGGCCTCTGTTGCCCGCTTGAGAGAAAGGAGAAAGGACGCCTGACGTTAAGAGGTCTGGTGGCCACTTAGCCCTCCGTGCCCTCAGCTTCCACTGAGATTTTCCCCTCCCTGTCTCTGCTTTGTCCCTCTCAGGCCCTCCACTGCCTCAAAAGGTGGGCACCTTCCTGCCCTCCGGTGGAGTTTCTGGCAGGGTTGCCAGGGACTTCATGAGAGCACTGTTGGCTTTAGGGCTAAAATGGGCTATTTCTGGATTTCTGGATCCTCTTGTTATTGCAGAGTCTCTTTTTATATTCCCTTGATGGATTGTAGGTGGGACATGGATTGAATGCAAATGGCCACTGTCATTCTCAAAGCAGGAAGAGTCCTGTGCTGGAGTGTGGGACCTGAACTCTGGGCACGGCCGTGTGTGTGACCTTAGCCAGCTCACAAGGCCTCCCCGCCTCCCCCCTTTCCTGAAATGCCCACCTGTGGCTCCACGCTACCATGGAAATCCTCCTTTGTGATGTGGAAGGGTTAGGTGAGCCCTCACTCTCTCTCAGGAACATGGATTTATTCCTTAACTTGGTTCATTGTATCCCAGCACCAAAGAGATGAGGTCATTGAAACCAGTGGTTGGATTCAAATGGTGGAGTTTTGAACCCAAGACTCCAATGATTGGGTTTGAATGGCTGGACAAGCCCCTGGGACATCTGGGGAAGGCCACCTAGAGGGGTAGCTGAGGGGATCAGGAAGCACCCGAGACTGAAATGGGGGAGCAGAAGCTGAGTGGTTAGTGGATTCGGCTTCTCCTCTCTCTTGGCTCCCATGGAGGACCCCACCTGTGTAAGACACTGGCTACCCCATGAAACACCTTGATCCAGAAATTCAGTGTTCCTTGGTTTTATTAGTCAGCACGCAAAACTGATAACTGAGCGTCTAGACAACCACACTGAGTGGGTGAATAATTCCAGGAAAAATTAAAATATATATACATATGTTTGGTTAGCCTGTGTAGCTTATTATGGATAAATGTAGGATCCCCCCCGCCCCCAGCTTTTCAAAGACTGAAAAGAGGCCTTGAACTCCGGCCCCTGAGCATTTCCAGCGACTGGGAGGCTCGGGTTGGGAGGATGAATTTCTAGATTAGAAGTTGGTAGAGAGCTCCAGAGCAGGGCGTGAGACTCTCATCTGGGCTGCACAGCGCTGGGGCTCCCCCTCCCTGGGCTCACCTGGGAGCTCCCCACCCCTTTGTGAGTGCAGAGCTGGGTGGTCCCTGTGGGGCCAACGCTCCAGGACCCTCTCGGCAGCCAGCTTGCAGGCAGTCCTCCAGACACAGGCTTTTTCTACCTTGGCCTGTGTCTTGGCACGAGCTCATCTCCCTAGATCCCTGACACAGGCTAATTGCTTGTAACAAAACTTGGCCTTAGAAATGTCAGGCATAATGGGAAGGGGGAGGAGGAGGGAAAAGGGAATCAAAAACAACGAGGGGAATTTGGCAGAAGCCACCACAGAGGGTGAAGCCTTCCCGACCCCCCGGGGCCAGCCAGGTTCATTAACTGATCGGGATTTAGAAGGTCACCACCTTGCACAGCAGTGGCTTCAGCCTGGCGGCCCCCAGGTAGCAGGTGTCTTGAGAACACCTTGGAAAGGTCAGGGAAGTGTCAGCGGGCCCCACCGCACTTTGGAGGGCTCCGAGGCCTGGCTGGGGCCTGCCCTCCTCCAAATGCCAAAGTAGAAACATGAATTAAGCCAGTTCCTTCCAGTCCACTGGGTCCACAGCTGACAGGCAGGCTCTTTCAGAGGCCAGGCCCTGAGTCTGGGAGGCCACAGGGCCCCCTCCAGACCACTCATCCCCTGAGGCAGCTGCTCAGATCGGCAGAGCTAGAAGCTAAGAAATGGGAAGCGTGACCTTGGATGTGGCCCCCAGAAACCCTGTTTTCAGTACTTTGCTGATTGCTGTTTTTAGTCCTCTTGTTTCCAGTCATTTAAAAACCAGGAATAATGGGGCTTTGGCTTCTAGAATGTTTACATTTCTTAGCTGAAAGGTCTGGCTGAGGGCACTGCCCCAGGCAAAGTGATGCTGGGCTTCCTGTGGAGCTGTGGGACCTCCCTTGGCCTTTCTGCTTCACCTGAGGCTGCCCTCTGCCCCCATCCTCGCCTCCTCCACCCCAGCCCGGTGCCCCCCTTGGGCTATGTGAGTCCCAGTGCTGGGCCAGTGTGTGGGTGGGGTTTCCGGTCCTCCCCATCCACATATCATCAGTCATCTATGAGGTCAGCTCCTTGCCTCTCTGTCGAGGTCCCCTTGTGTGTTGCACACAACCAAAACCAAGAGCCTGTGTTCTGGGGCCCCAAGCACACAGTGCGGAGGGAAAAAGTCAGACGGCCTCGGTTCTCTACCTGCCTCAGTACCTGCTAGCTGTGGGACCTTGGACAAGTCATTTCACCGCCTTATACCTAGTGTCCTCATCTGTAGAGCAGAGAGTATGGTACCTACCCTCATGGGGTTATTGTGGTGAGTAAGCGGGTGGACACACGTAAAGCACTCAGAACCATGCCTGATGCAAGTGTATTAGTGCTACAGTTCCGTCATTTGCTGTTTGAATCTTCACACTCATGCTCAAACTGCCCCCTCTTCTTTCCCTAAAAACCCACTGTTGGGGAAGATCTGAACAAATAGCATCGTCCAGTGGGGAAGACTGATCACCCACTGCGTAGTGTCAGGCGCTGTGCACATAAACACAAACAGGTCGAACGCCAGCCATTGCAACTCCGGGAAGGAAGTGGATTTCAAACTAAGGATGTTGGCAAGCTGGTGTTCAGAGCGCTCCGCCGCTGGCGGAGGGCGCCGACAGCCACAGGCCAGGAATGGTGACGGCCTCAGTCCTGCCGCTGCCAGGGCTGGAGCCAGGCCCTCCTGCCCACAAATGTGGTTTTTTGGTTGCTTTTTCATAAAAGTGAAAGAGACTTAAGAGCTATATCAATTAAATCCAATATCTGGGCCTGGTTTAGATCTTGTTTGAACAAAACAACTATAAAACCACATTTTTTAGGCAGTTGGGAAAATCTGATCGCTGGCAGGTTGTTAGAGGTGATAACAGTTTTGTGGTTCTATTTCAAAGAGTCTTTCTTCATTAGAAATATACACTTAGATGTTTATAGATGAGATGCTATAATGTCTGGAATTTGTTTTTTTTCCCCCAGGTTTATTGAAGTATGATTGATAAATACATTGTGTGTATTTAGGTTGTAGAATGTGATTTTTTTTAATGAGATGACTTAATATACGTAATCACTATGAGATGATCACCACAATCAAATTAATTAACACATCCCTCATCTTACAGTTATGTGTGGAAACACAGTTGTGTGTGTGGACCTTTTCCGTGTGAGAACATTTAAAATCTACTCTTGTAACAATTATTTTTAATGTTATTTTTAAAAGATTATTTGTTTATTTATTTGACAGAGAGAGAGAGAGGAAACACAAGCAGGGGGAGTGGCAGAGGGAGAAGCAGGCCTCCTGCCGAGCAGGGAGCCCAATGCCGGGCTCCATCCCAGGACCCTGGGATCATGACCTGAGCCAAAGACAGACGCTTAAGGACTGAGCCACTCAGGTGCCCACTTGTACACAATTTTCAAGTATACAATAGAGTATTACTAACTCTAACTACTGTGCTGTACATTAGATCTCCAGAACTTATTCATCTTATAACTGAAAGTTTGTACCCTTTGACCATCCTCTTCCCATTCCCCCCAGCCCCCAGCCCTGGTAACTACCATTCTAGCCCTGCTTCTGCGAGTTCAGCTGTTTTAGATTTCCCCATGGAAGTGAGATCACGCAGTATGAACCTTTCTGGCTTATTTCATTCGGCATAATTTCCTCCTAGTTCACTCATGTTGTCACGAGTGGCAGGATTTCCATCTTTTTGATGGTTGAATAGTGTTCCATTGTATACCTATCCCGCATCTTTTCTCCATTCGTCCTTTGACAGATGCTTGGGTTGTTCCCCTATCTTGGCTACTGTGAATAATGCCCAATGAACCACAAACACTGGAGTGTAGATATCTCTGTGAGATACTGATTTCATTTCCTTTGGATACATACCCAGAAGTGGGATTGCTAGATCACATGGTGGTTCCATGTTTAATTTTTTTGAGGACCCGCCATACTGTTTTCTCCAGCTGTCACACCATTTTTGCATTCCCACCAAGAGTGTGCAGGATGTGTTTCTCCACTTCCTTGGCAATACTTGTCATCTTTTGGTTGTCGTCGCTGATGTTTTGATAATAGCCATCCCAGCAGTTGTAAGATGATCTTTCATTCCAGTTTTAATTTGCATTTCTCTGATGACGGGTAATGTCAAACATGTTTTCATGTGCTTATTGCCTATTTGTTTGTCTTCTTTGGAGAAATGTCTATTCAGGTCCTTTGCCCGTATTTTAATCAGGTTATTTGTGGTTTTGTTGTTGTTGTTGTTGTTATGGAGTTGCAGGGTTCCGTCTGGATTTTGCTTTATGAAACTTCCATGGGGTGACAGGGACTAATGTAAATAAAAAGACAGACCAAATATGGATATTTATGGAAGCTGGGCGACAGCGACAGAGGATTCATTTTTGTTTTCTCTCCCTTTGTATGAGTTTGAGAATTTCCGTAATAAAAAGCTAATGCAAAAACACAGTGAACCTCCTTAAATATAGTCAACTGATCTTTGACAAAGGAGTGAAGGCAGTACAATGGAGCAAAGCTGGTCTCTTCAACAAATGGGCTGGATCATCTGGATATCCACCTGCACAAAAAATGAATCCAGACATAGACCTAATGCCCTCCGCAAAAATTAACTCAAAATGGATCAGAGACCCAGATGTAAATGCAAAACTATAAAACTAGAGGATAAGAAAGAAGAAAACCTGGTGACCTTGGGGGTGGCAACACCTTTTGAGAGACAACATGATCCATGAAAGAAATAATTGGTAGGCTGGACTTCATTAAAATTGAAAACTTCTGCTCTGTAAAAGATAATGTCAAGAGAATAAGATGACAGCCACAGACAGGGAGGGAATGTTTGCAAAAGACATATCTGATAGACTGCTATCCAAAATATTCCAAGAACACTTAAAACTCAACAATTAAAAAAAGCTACTCAAAAGATGGGTCAAGGATCATAATAGATACCTCACCAACAAAGATATACGGATGGCAAGTAAGTGTATGAGAAGATGCTCCACAGCATAGGTCATTAGGGAAATGCAAATTAGAACAACAAGATATCACTACACGCCCATTAGAATGGCCAGAATCCAAAACCCTGACAACAACCAAATACTGGCGGGAATGGGGAAACAGAAACACACATTGCTGGGGGGATACAAAATGGTACAATCACTTTGGAGGGCAATTTGGTTGATTCTTACAAAACCACCACATGATCCAACAATCACGTTCCTTGGTATTTACCCAAACGAGTTGAGAACTTGTGTCTACATAAAAACCTATACCCCTTCATCAAGATAAGAAGCTTCCATGTAGTGAAGGAAACAATCAACAAAATTAAATGGCAGCCTGAAGAATGGAAGAAGGTATTTTCAAATGGCATATCTGATAAAAGGTTAGTATCCAAAATCTATAAGGAACTTATCAAACTCAAAAACAAGTAATGCAGTTAGGAAATGGGCAGAAGACATGAATAGACACTTTTCCAAAGAAGACATCCAGATGACTAACAGACACATGAAACGATGCTCAACACCACTCGGCATCAGGGAAAGGCCAATCTAAGCCACGATGAGATGCCAGCTCTCACCTGTTAGAATGGCTAAAATTAACAACACAGGAAACAACAGGTGTTGGTGAGGATGCCTAGAAAGGGAGCCCTCTTATGCGGTTGGTGGGAAGGCAAACTGGGGCAGCCATTCTGGAAGGAGGCAGCTGCTTTGGCTTGGACAGGACCTCACTCTTCCCAGCCGGGCCGGCCACCTATTCTTGTCCCCACAGCCCCAGCCTGGCCATGTCTTCTGTGCCCGAACCACAAAGAGGGCATTCTTCCACAGCGAAACTGGCAGTGAGAGGAACCAGGAATTTGTCTTCTGGATGCTCTTCCTCAGGTTGCGATGCGCATGCTCTCAACCCTCTGACCAGTTCCTGTGAGGGCTTCCGGGCCAAGGAATGGTTCTTTATAGGCTCAGGCTGCATGAAGAAACGGTTTCTGTTGCCTTAGGGTGTCTCTGTGTCCCTTGTCCCTATGTCCCTTGGCTTCATTTCCATGCTGTTTCCAGAAAAGCCTGTCTGTGGGTGAGAGCAGGCCCGCTGCAGCCCTGACAGGGTCCGGAGGTTGTGCCTGCAGCTCTGTCCCTGAACACCTGCAGGCCGGCTGCCCCCGCTCTGTCATTGACATGCCAACATAGATGCTGATCATTCTCCCAAAACATGTCTGGAAAGTCACCGAGGTGAGCTTCCCTCTCCCTGCCTCCCCTTAAAGCTCACTCCACACACCATGTAGGAGCCCGGGAGAGCAGGTGGTGGTCCCTGGTGTGAAAAATCTGAAAGGCTCCTGCTGGGTCGTGGGGAGGGCACTGCAGTGGACATCGTGAGCCCCTCCAGGTCCCATTTCCTGGTGCAGCACCCAGCGAGCAGGGGACAGCCTCAGAGGCCCTCACAGCCCCTGCCCGGCTGCCATGGGGTCTCCCCATCACAGCCCTTTGGGTGAGTAGTAGCTCTGTTAAAGCCACCCCCCATGCCTGTGAGGGAGGGGACTCAGGTCTGCCTGAGTCTGCATTCGAGAACCTTCGGAGCAAGCCTCAGGATGCCAGCAAATCAACGAGTGAGCTTCGGGTAAGCCCGGCGCTTTCCGGTATCTAACTAGATTTCTTGCCGTTTGAGGTCTTTTCCCAGGTACCTGTAATTCTGGTCTCTCCACCACCAGCCCCAGGTGGGATTAGGCGTGGGGTAGAAGAGGACAAATGTTGTCTGGTTGGAGTCCTTCCTGAGTAGCCACTGGCCTTGCTTGAGGGCTCCTCTGGGTGTCCACTCTGGTCTCTATCCAGAGCCAGTTCAGTGTGGTGGTTAAAAGAAAGTTCTGGAGCCTCTGGGGTCAGAACACCTGGGACAACTCCCAGCTTAACCGCTGACTAGTCCTGTGTGCAAGGGCCAGTTATTTCACCTTTCTGGGCCTCAGTTTCCCCATTTGGGAAGTGGGGATAATAATATTCCCTACTTCAGGAATTTTCTGGTGAGAATTAAATGAGTCAAGTTCACACAAACGAGGGCTCCATAACTGTGGGCTCGGGGTAGGATGATTCCACTTGCTGCCAGCCTGTCACCGCGTGATTTCCCCACAGGCTCTGGCGGCTGGGGCAGTGAGGGGAGCTATTGTGTGGTGGGGGGAAAGCTGCGGGACAATCACCTGCTTTCCTAGCTCACAAGTGGGGAAGAAGCCTGTGTCCTCGGGTTTGGCCTGTACGCCTGGGAAGCAGCCCAGGCCTCATTTGTGCTCTCTGAGGGCTGCGCCTGGCCCTCTCCTTGGCCAACAGTCCTGGGGATGAGTTAAGGGAAGGTCAGCCCTTTCTGCTGACCTCGGGCCCCCACCTAGCAGCTGACCTAGACTGTCTCCCTGTGAGAGTAACCCAGGAGGCAAGCCCAGTTTGGCCTAGAGGTGAATTAGTTCCCTCCAATGCCTCTCATTATGAGTGCTTACTGTGTACTTCCCCCTGGCCAGGTGCTGGGGGGCCCAGACTGTGAAAGACAGAGGCTCAGTCCTCCCGGCTTCCAGGCTCCTTCCCATTCCCTGGCTGGCCCCCACCACCCAGGCTACGCGTCAGGCTCTCTTGGCTCAGGGCCTTCACCCTGCAGTCCCCTTAGCTTAGAACTTCCTCCTCTCAGATAAACACGTAAGGCTCTCTCCTTGGCTTCCTGCAGGTCCGAGTTCCAATGTCACCTCCTCAGGAAAGCGTTCTCTGATCTCACTGCTGAAATCAACCCAATACTCTCTGTGCTTTCCCCTGCCTTTCGGTCTTCACTGAGTAGGATCTCAACCACTCCCTGCTTTGCAAAATCACCTCAAATCTAATAACCACCAAGTCAAGATCTCCAGGACCAGCTTTTCTTCTAGTCTCCAACTCTCCACATCCACCTGCCCACTGGACACCTCCCCTTGATGTCCTTCAACCCTTCTGTGCCAGTGTTAAGTGTCACCTCCATGACGACATTCCTGGCCCTTCCCAGGTAGATCTGCCCCCACCCCCAACTGCCGAGTCTCCACTGTTTTATGGATACAACTTACCACCACCCACTAATACCGTTACCCAATTTATTTACATGGCGGCTTCTCCTTACCATTCTGACAGCTCCCTAGAGACAGGGACTATTTCTACTTTGTCTAAATCCCTAGGACTTAGAGCAATGTCTGGCTCAGCAGGTGCACTACGAATGCTTACTGAATGGGTAAACTGATGAATGAATAAATAAGTGAATGATTTATATGCATGAACCTACTTAACACTTTGGCTGCTGCACCTCTTATTACTCACATACAACCAAGAGTCTAGTACCGTTACATGACCCAAGTGAAATGGATTCTGAAAACACAAGGAACGGATAGAGTTCCTCTTTATTTCCAAGCAGGAAGTCAGTCTTGGCAGCACAAATACATAGAGCTAGATCACAACAGGGTACGATAACTATTTGTTTCAGTTCCTCAAATCAATTCAAACCCCGTTAATACTTAATTTAATTCCTTGGCTTTTTTTTTTTCCTAGAACATTAACAGATGTGTTATTAAGCTGTGGGGTCATCCATAATTGGTCGTCTCTCCGTGAATTAAATTTTAAAAAGGAAAAGTAAGATCAAAGAATAATCAGATTTCCTATTTATGCGGGGCAACCAAGTTAAATTATATTTACTTTCTAAAAATAGATTATTTTCTTAAGAATCAAACATTTATTTTTATCTCGAGCAATCTTAATACATCTTATGTGGAGTTAACAAATAAATTCCAGGTAATCATGTTACATATTTAATAAATGTAGCCTATATTGAATGACGTTTGAGTGCAAAGCATCAGGCAAATTCTGGAGGCAAACAAAGATGGATTGAATGCAACCTCTTCCTTGAAAAGGAGTTGGTGAACAATAGAAGGGTGTGAGCCTTGAGGGAAGGGCTGAGCAGAGACAATCATGGAACTCAGACTTCAAAGTACCAAATGGAAGCTTTGAGGCATTTTGAAGTCTGGCCTAGTGACATGGTTAATGGTGGAGGGGACTTTTGGGTCTAAAGATAAAGGCGTATATGTGATAAAAGGCTACTTGAAACTATACTTCCTTTATTAATTCCCCACAGTGATGGACACCCAGATTGTGTCCCCAGTAACAGTTGTCACAAACAATATTCTGTTGAGCATTCTTGTTCGTGTTTGCCCTATGTGACATCTTTGGCATAGATCTCCAGGATTGCTAGGTCACCAGAATGGCTCCATCTGTCTTGAGAGCACGTAAGTTTGGGTATAGACCCAGGGTTCTCAACTGGGGGTGATTTTTTTCCCCAGGGATATTGGCATCTAGTGGGTAGAGGCCGAGGGTGCCACTAAACATCCTATGATGGGTAAGACAGCCCCCCAACAAAGAATTATCTGGCCCCAAATGTCAGTATGGTGAGGTTGAGAAACCCAGGCATCGAGCACCTAGGCATCTTGATCTGTGGCCCATATTCCTTTCCAATGATCCATTGATGGAACTGAGTGATTCCACGAACGTACTGAAAATGTGTGCCAGAGTTCTTGTGTGTTTGTTTGTGAGGTATGGAGCGGGTTCAGCAACATCTCCCCCATTCTTGTCCCCTCTCAGAACCTCTGAAGTGATCTTCTTTGGAGATAAGGTCTTTGCAGGTGTGAGAAGGATGTTGTGATAAAACCATCTTGGATTTAGGGAAGGCCCTAAAACCAATGACTCGTTCCCTTAGAAGAAGAGGAGAGAATGCACAGAGACACACAGAAGAAGCCATGTGAAGATGGAGGGAGGGAGAGACTGGAGTGATGCTGGAACAAGGCAGGAAGGCCAGGAGCCACCGAAAGCTGGGAGAGGCATGGTACGATCCTCCCCCAGAGCCTTTGGAGGGAGCAGAGCGCCTGCAAGTCCCTCAATTTCAGACTTCTGGCCTGCAGAACAGTAAGAGAATACATTTCTGTTGTTTTAAGCCCAAGTCTTTGGGAATTTGTGACAGCAGCCTTAGGAAATGAATATCAGATGTGTGCATTTTTATTGGGCAAAGGGTTTATTTCTTGGCTGCCCAACCTTCTTTTTCTTCTCTTCTGGCCACAGCAACACCATTCCTCTCCTACTGGCTTGGTCTGAGTGGCTGACAGTGGATTGATCCTACTGTCATTCCAGTCACGTGACTCACTTCCAGTCACATGACCCAGACCCAGCCAGTCAACCAAATGGTTGTTCAGGATCAGTCATGTGGCCCTAGTCATATCCTGTGAGACTTCCTTTCAGCTAAGGTTGTCGTGTTGATACATAGAGTGCCTCCACTGGTGGTTCTCTCTGCGACCATTTTGAGAAAGGCTGACAAGAATAAAGTCAACGCAGAGGGCAGCACAGCTGAGGGAGAGAGAAGGGATATCCTGATGACTTCACTGGATTTCTCCCTGAGGATGTTCATCTCTCAAACTTTCCTATCATGTACCCACTGAGTTTTTCCCCCAGACCCGCATTTTCCTTTTGTTTCCTTGTTCACATGAAGCCATCTGAAAGAGTTCTGGCAAATAGAATCCCTCATTTTCATTGAAAGTACAATAGAATGTCCCCCAAAATGTTTAGGAACCCCTAATCTTTTTTGTTACTCATTCTGTGCTTTAAAGGACCATCATATGGCCACCATAGTAACAGAGCATTCTCAAACCCATGAATAGGGTCTCTTTGGTTTATCGAATTTGGAGTTTTAAAAAGTTTTAGCAAGTTTCTAGGATCAAGGAATTCTAGAACTGACAAATGATATGAGAGATTCTGAGTTTTGGGTTTTTTTTTAAACAGATAAAAGCAAGGAGAGAGATTATACTGTAGCTTGACAATCCAGATCATTATAGATATAATTTATCTCAATGGTCCTTTAAATAAGCACTTTTCATTGCACTGTAGAAAAATACTTCTGTTTAGAACTTCTTTGGAACACATATATTATGTAAAGAAAGAAGAGGTTGTAAATGATGTAGTCATATATTCAAATGAGAAGGGAAGAGGAATATGAAAAACCCACTTGTTTTGGTCCACGCTCCCTATTTGAGTTGCTTGTCTCAATTCTCCTTGGTTTGTGATTCATCCAGGACACTCAGAAATTCCTTCATAAACAAGGTCAACACTCCTCCACCTTTCGTTTTTCTTGTCTTCCCTGATCACGTCTCTCTGAAGAGGTGTCCTGCATGCATCCACTGGAAAAAATGAAAATGATGATGTTTCGGTTTTTATCATGGCTGTGCCTAGAACCAGGCACCTGAATTTGGGGACCATATCTCCAGGATGATGCACTTGTTCTTGATGGTTTGGAAGGTGCTTTATTTTCATCCCTCCCTTCACACACCTACACGAGATCTTGGTGTAAGTCCCTCATGTTGTGCTCCAGGGATTGGAATGATGGAGTGATCTCCCTCACCTCCCCTGACCCATTGAGCATGGTGAGGCAGAAGGAGCAGTATCTTTCTCATCTGTTGGAATGAGGAAATAAGATGTATTGGCCAGATATCTCCATCTCCCACCCTTCCTTAACGTGGGCTCTCTTGAGTAGATCTTGAAGAAGACGCCAAGGTAGCACTGAAGCATCCTTCTTCTTTCCCATATTCTTCTGAAGGATGACCTTTAGGTTCTGAGCCAGTGGCTGCATGATGTGTCCTTATGTTGGGCAGGCCTGAGGGAAGGAACGACAGTATAATCAGGCCTGCCTCCCAACACTTGAGTTAACCTCCACAGCCCCTTTAAGAGCTCAGGGGGGATTTCTGACATTGACCAGAAACAGCAGCCAAGCTAAAAAAGCCCCACAAGGACATGGATTTCAGGCATGTGTGAGAGAATCACAATAAAATAGTAACCATTGAAGAACAAAGACAAATCTTACAGAGGAGCTTACTTACCCCCATGTGCTCTAGCTCTCCTATTGGTTATGTGTAGACATAGAATCAGAAGCCCTGAGATGGGAATATTACCCAACCTCTTCATCTTGTCCACAAAGAACCTAGACTGGAAAGATAAAGAGAATGCTCCAGTGTGACACAATGAATTGCAGAGGTGGGTTCAAGGCAGGCAACCCAACAGTGGTGGTTTTAAAATGTGGCCCCCAAATTCTTTGACATCCCTCTTATTGAGAAAGAGTCTATGCCCCTCTTTTTGAATCTGGGCCCTATGATTTCCTGATCAATAGAATGTGGCAGAAGTGAGCCTATGAGCCGTTTCCCAGCCAGGGGCTGTAAGGAGCTGGTAGCTTCTATCTTTTGTCTCCTGGAACTCCCAGTCTTAGAATCCAGCTACCATGCTGTAAGGAAGCCCAAGCCACCCCGTGGGGAAGCCAATGTGGAGAGGAATCACGGACCCTGGCTCCCAGTCCAAGGGAGCTCCCAGCCAGCAGCCAGTACCCATGCTAGGCATGTGTGTAAACCCTTCTGGAAGCAGATCTTTCAGCCCCACTCCAGCCCAAATCAACTGGGGCCAATGGGGAAGGTGCTACATCAGTGGTTCTCAAACTTAACCAGATATTATGATGATTTAGGAAGCTTGTCAAAATTCAAGTCACCTGACTATGCAGTAGGTCTGGTGTGGGTCTGAGCACCTGCATTTTCAACACATGCCCCAGTTGTC
>ML105453.1:10488-20732 GCA_003697995.1 Taxidea taxus jeffersonii | reverse complement strand
CCGCCGCCGTTCCCCCGCTGGTCTTGCCCACATACCCGCGCAAAGCCACAGACAAGGGCTGCGTCCCGGCCGCCCAGACGGCACCGCGGGGCCGCGCAGACCCGGTCTCTCCTCCGTGGCGCTCTCGGGCAGAGCAGCGATGCAGGGTGCCCTCCTTACAACCGCCTAGGCCTTATGCGACCTACACCCCCAGAAAACAAGTATCTGTAGACAAGGGAAGAGGAAACAAATAAAACGCTTTTGTTTTAGCAACGTAATGAGTTACGGGAGACATCTGGTCCTGATGTGCGGCCCCGTGGCCGGGAGCTCCGCGTCTTGAGCGTGTGACCTCAGAGCAGTCTTGCCTCCGCGGTGGGGCCAAAGCCAGGCTCGTCTCCCCGCAGACCCCCGCGCCCCGCCACAGAGCAGGGCACGCCGCGCGGGTTCGCGGTCTCCCCGCGTGTCGCGAGGACGCGGACTCTGACACCTCACACTTCCACAGCGCCGCTCGCTCTGCGGAAGCCGACGCGACAGACGTCGTTCAGGACAGACGACCTTCCTCTCTGGACACCCCCCCCATGACTCACGCCGAACCGCTCGGGGGAGGCCTGCACTTCCACGCTCAATTCCACGACGGCCTCGGCGCCTCGTAAGCCGGGGCCGGTCATGCCGCCGCTCTTCCAGCTGATGAGATGAAGCTGAAGCACCGAGGCTGGCGGGCCTCACGCGCAGAGAATTAATCAGAACCAAAGCACGCACTGTCCCTCGCGCTGTCTAAACCCCGAGCGCCCACATGTTCCCTACAGCCACCCGGCAACGTTTTTACCCGAAATTCACCGACCTGAAAACCGCTGTAACCCACGCACACGCAACCGCGCTGCCGCTCACCATCTCTGAGAGGCCGGAGCCCGCCCCGCGGGACACCCCGAGTCCGGGGTCTGCTTCTGCCGCACCTGCGGACACCGTGACGGGGGTCACATCTGGACAGTAGCTTTGAAACCCTGCCCTGACGGTCCTGAGTCCAAACGTGACCGACACCCGCCACGTCAGGGCATGACCGTGACCACAAGCCAGCGGTCAGTTCACCAAGCTCCATCGTCGGGACACGCGGCCTGAACAAGGCACGCCCCCTCTGTGCACAGAACACTGACCTGAGGGCGCTTCCTCTGGGAAGCTGGGCGTCTGGGAGGGGCAGGAAGGCACCGCCACTGTCCCCACTGGGGCGAATGGCCCAGAGAGCCACACGCACGTGCTCGGGCGTCTCGCGAGGGCCGGACTCTGACTCACGCCACGGGGTGCTTATCTCTGGGCCCTAACCGGGGTTCTAAGAACAGAGGGGTGGGTGCACCAGGCCTCCCCTGAGCGGGCTCCATGACGCACAGAGCCAGGCCGACCTGTCCGCAGGTGAGCGGCAGGAGCAGCGCGGGGGACAGGGCAGCGCCACCCCTCCTTTGAGAGGGACGCGTCCGAACTCTCCCCGTCTCACCTGGCAATGCACAGGTGAGCTCCCCCAGGGAGGCCAGGTTCCTGGTGTCCAAGGCTGAGGACTGGTGTGTTGCACTTTGTGCGGACCGTGTGGGGAAGGGGCCCTGTTTGAGGCTCACATTCAAATCTTAAAAGTGGAAAAGTTTTAGAGATCCTCTTGCTCCAAAGATCCCATTGTCCTGAAGAAGAGTGTGAAGTCCACATCCACAAAGTACCTGGGGACACCCGCCTCAAGGCCAGGAAAGTGGATAGCGCTCGGCCGACGCCGCAGGCCCTCCGGTGGCCTGCATGCCTGCTCACAGGAGGGGCACCGCGGTCGAAGGCAGACATCAGAACAACATCTTCTGTCCTGAGCCCAGAGCCCGCGCGTCGTCCCTGCGCCCCACGGAACAGCCAGCCTCAGGGGCGCAGAGCTGTCGGGCCGACACCGCACGGAAGGGAGAGGCTGCTGGACGGTGAGACGCAAACAGCTCGGTGACAGAAGAAGGAAGAAAGTAGGGGCTGTGCCAGGCAAAGTCACAGTGAGAGGACAGGCACTTCGCTGCGAAACCCAAGGCCCATCGACTGGAATTCAGGAGTTACCCCCCAAGGGTCCTCAACGGCCTCGCTCTTCACCAACGCACCTTAACGCACAGAACGGTCGAATTTTAACCCTGCAGTATTCATCTAAAATGGTTTTGAAAACATCTTGCCCAGGCTAAAAGGTCTCCACAACGTTACAAGCCCGTCCCGTGTATAAAGGGGCAAGGCTGGCCAAGTGCTGCGTTCTGCCCCCGCCGGACTGCACTCCGCGGTCTCAGTGACCAGCATCTGTGCTCGAGCTGTTTGGTCCGCGCGGGCCACATTCTGCTCTCCAGGTGCAGGGACAGCAGCAAGACTCGCAGGAATGACGAAGAGGCTGACATGTTCGCTCGACAAGGCAAAACTGGTAAGAGCCGGGCCTGGGCGTCTTCCCAGCCACGGGCACCCCAGCTCCTGTGTGACGTCACAGGCCCAAGCGGCCAGCCCTCGGAAGCACTGAGCACCCCACCCGGGATTCTCTAGAACACACAACGCTTCTGGCCTTCCAGCACCGTGTGTTAGCAGCTCCCCGAGATGACCAACACGTGCATGCCTGGCCCTTCTTTAACTAAACATGTGAAGCCATTTCTTTAAAAGCTAAATTTCTAAACTACGTTGCTTTACAACGATTAGGCTCAAAGGACCTTTCTTTTCTTTCGTTTTTTAAAAGATTTTATTTATTTATTTGACAGAGATCACAAGTAGGCAGAGGCAGGCAGAGAGAGGAAACAGGCTTACCGCCGAGCAGAGAGCCCGATGTGGGGCTCGATCCCAGGACCCTGAGATCATGACCCGAGCCGAGGGCAGAGGCTTTAACCCCCTGAGCCACCCAGGCGCCCCTCAGAGGACCTTTCTTTAAAAGGTTCATTCATGGGACGCCTGGGTGGCTCAGTTGGTTAAGCGGCTGCCTTCGGCTCAGGTCATGATCCCAGCGTCCTGGGATCGAGTCCCACATCGGGCTCCTTGCTCAGCAGGGAGCCTGCTTCTCCCTCTGCCTCTGCCTGCCTCTCTGTCTGCCTGTGCTCGCTCTCTCTCTCTAACAAATAAATAAATTTAAAAATCTTTTTTAAAAAAAAAGGTTCATTCATGGTGTTAATTTTAATGAGAAATGGAATATATCCTAATTAACTAATGCTTTAAGGGGTTCCTGGGTGGCTCAGGTCATGATCCCTGGGTCCTGGGATCCAGCCCCACATCGGGATCCCTGCTCCGCAGGAAGCCTGCTTCTCCCTCTCCCATTCCCCATGCTTGTGTTCCCTCTCTCACTGTGTCTCTGTCAAATAGATACATAAAATCTATAAAAATAATAATAATAAATTTTAAAAATTACTTGAGGACATCACAGAGCTACAGGCTCCTAAGAAAAGAGAGAGACATCAGTGGTCACCTGTTCTAGGCCTTTTCAAACTGCAAGCCATGAAATGGATTTAATGCATCACAACCAGTACTCAAAAGAGATTTTTAAAAAGAAAAAGAGAACAGAGTAAAAAGTACAGAACAACTAGTGAGCAGTGAGGTTAAGTAAAAACCCTTTTGGGAACCTGTTCCAGCTGCGCGTGTGTGCATGTGAGACGAGAGTGTGCTAGAGTCCTAAACGCACGCCTGCCTTCATACTGCGGACCCTGACACAGTCCAGTCCCACAGCAGAAACCCATCCTTCAACTGGCAGCGTAATCAGACCTGCAGGGTGGCCCAGTGGCCACAGTGAGTGAGGACAGGCTCGAGAAGCAAGGATGACTTGAAGCCGAGGCCCAGTTGGTAGGCAGAGCGACTGTAGCAAGGGGGAGTCCCTGCAGAGGCTCCTCAGTCCGCCCACCCCTCCCTAAGACAGGCCGCTGGCCCGCATAAGTGCCACACGACTCCATGTAAAAGTTCCCGGGACCTCATCATTTCTCATTTAAAATGCATCTCAAAATCATTTCATCCACTTCGTTGCAATTTGCAATCTCTATGGCTCTTAACATTTGAAAACCTTTTGTTTTCACTTTTCCAGAATCTTTTGAAAATTCACACCGAATTTAAAAATGCTATTATACCGGGGCACCTGGGGGGGTCCCTCAGTGAGCATCTGACTCTTGATTTCAGCTCAGGTCATGATCTCGGGTCTGGGAGATGGAGTCTGCTTGAGGTTCTCCATGTCCATGCACCCCAACACCAGCTAGCACCCATGAGCTCTCACTCTGAAGAAAAATTCTACTATACCGACCACTAACTCGGAAAGCTGAGCCCCCTTACACACGCGATCACTTCCCACCTCTGGCAGCTTTAATACGCAACATGTCTCCACACTCAACTCGTGTTCTGTGCATCACTATCAGCCAAGGTTAGCTTCAGGCTCCTCCTGAGAACCCCAGATTTCTCTGTTCCTGATCTCATTTACTATACAAAGTCCATGTGCCCAAACACATCCCACAATTCCTTGAGTCACCACGTGGGCAATAACACGCCCAAACCCTTTTAAGTCCCCATGTTCTTTACAAGCCTCTGTGCTCCTCGTTCACGCGACAGTAAACGATGGATCCTGAAACAGTCACTGGCTGAGAGAGAAGACAGCAGCACGAGGCAGTAGAAGAAATCAGGTGCGTCCCTTGTACCCATGCTCAGGCTGCCGACAAAAGAAATCAGCATGGCATGAACGGGCTCGGTAACGTGCCTTGGAACGAGAACCATCGGGAACAGGACCACAGATCTGCAGCCCACACCTCTCACTCCCAGGAGCTGTCCTCGCCCAGAGCCCAGGACCAAAATTCATGACTGCATGTGAACTTCACCCTAATAAATCCGACTGCCTAGGTTCCCCCAAAAACAGATCAGGAAGGATGAGGAAGTGGTCACTGCGAGAAGACACAGGTAGCCAGAAACAGAGGGAAGAGAACAGGAAACGTTCTCTGGGCCACTGGCTAGCGCCGTGACTTTCCCTTGGAAGGAAACTTCCAGCTAAACCCCCAGCTCTCCCGCTATGCATGTTGGCTATCACCCCTTAACATTCCTCCCCACATCTGGGGAGCACGGGACACTGCTGTGTCTCTAACGCACCGGGTCCATGCTCACGTGCCCCTGCAACAAACCTGCCATGGGTAGGGGCCACAGCCCAGGGAGGAGAAGCACATGAGAGCTCCGGAGACGCAAGGTGGAACTGCATCCGTGTAGGGATGCACTGGAAGACAACAGCTCTCCCTTGCCCGAAAACAGAGTCTGCCAAGAGTGAACATACACGCGGCTCTTGCCCCCTTCCTGCCCCGGCACGAAAGCGTGGAGCTTTCCCAGACACTAGGTGCTGACACAGAAAGCCAACCCTGTGAGCAAGAACAGCAGAACATGAGAGAACCCATGACGCACGGGACCAGAGCCCAAGAGAAGTGGGAGGGGCTGCGGTGGCTCCCAGGGTCAGGAAGCAAGTGGGAGAAGAGGCCAAGAGCTGCGTGTGGCCACCACCCCCGCATGACTCTGAGCTGCTCTGGAAGGATGTGGAGAGCTGCCACATCATCAGGCTAGCAGGGAGATTTAGTACGAAGCCAACAGTCAGTGGGTCTGTGAATTCTAAAAGACCAGCAGTACGAGAATTTCTTCACAGGCTTCTGCAACTCAGGAGGATATCGTCCTCCCCATTCAGCACCTCTGCTCCCTAAAACCAAAACAAGCCTCATGCGGTGCTCTTCAGGAAACCACACACCCACAATGACACCAGAACCGGCAATGGCCCCACCGCATGGAAAGTGGGGAGCCGCTGTAAGACCGTGGGGCCCCGTGTGAGTGAAGAGGAAAGAGCCGCAGCGCCCAGCACCGTCCTCCTGCGGGTGCATGAGGCCAGGGGAGAGAGGCTGGGGCACAGGGGGTGAGAAGGGGCAGGGGTGAAGCGCAGGGGATGGACTCACGGTGCCCCAGCTTCCAACACAGCTGTACTTCTCACTTGCCCCATCAGTGACACCACAAGGGGCAGCATGTTCTGTCTTGCAAAACATCACTCTGTTTTGCAAATTTTTGGTTAACCTTAAAAATGAAGCTCTCTCAAGCATAGTAACTTAATAGGCCCAAGAGTCAGCCCAGTGATAAAACAACAAGGAATTTCCACAAAGGGAAAACAAGAAAGGGTGAGCTGGACAGACGGGCCACAAAAAGGCAGCTTTACATCAGCACACAGGGTTTACTTAAGTCAGAAAGCCAAGCTTCCCTTAGGAAAGCAGAAGGCGACAGCTGGGGAAAATCCTGCGGCCGCCCAGCGTTGTCCTGCCTGTCCTTGAGCTCCGTCTCTGAGCGGCCATCCCAAGACAGGATGGACAGTGAGCGCCGGGCAGTGCCGAACGGCAGCACGAGCTCAGACAGGCAACCATGAGCAGACGATGAGAAAGCACCATTGGCATGGCAGAGACAGCAGGCAGGACGGCGTCCCTCTGCCCTTCTCAGGCAGCGGCGAGGCACGGGTGTGGGCAGTCAAGCGTCTGGGGAAGGCCGGGCACTCACGCAGCACAGGCCACCCAGGCCTGCGACCATAGCGAAGCACACAGCACCCACACAGCATTCACGGGACACTCGGGTCGGACGATGCTCGGAGCCCCTCAGGGGCTAAACGCCGGGCCTGCCGTCTCGGCCACAGAGGCTGGGACCTCTGCCTTCATGACCAACTCCGGATGCGCTGTCTCCAGCCACGCACCGTACTGCCATCATACAAAATCCACGTTACTTGACCTTTCAAAAATCCCAAGGGGCCTGCTCAGGAATAGAGACAAAAAGGAGAAGAATATCCAACATGACTTATGACACTCTAATGAGGACAACACACACACTAAGCGGTCAACAGCAGACATCAAAGACGGGCGATGACCCGTCCTCTCCTATGCTAGGCGGGAGAGCGCTCTGCCGACCAAGAGGCACACGCAGCGAGAGCCAGCTGGGAGCCGGCCTCCACCCGCCTGGCCCCTGACCTGCTCTTCAGACAGGGCTGGGGGACACGGCTGGGGGCTGCTGGCGAACGTGGCGTGGCCTTGGCTTCCTGGAGCGTCAGGGCGCTGAGGACAACCTCCTGGCGGCGGAGGAGCAGGAGACCGAGATGTGCCCAGGGCCCAGGAGTTGAGCCGGGAAGGTCTCGGACCATCCGCAACACCATAGCCACCAGGAGACGGAAGAGAAGAGCAGCGGTTTGGAAACGGAAAGTCGACCAGGCTGGGAAGGCAGCACGAGCGGAGCAGTGAGTCCGAGGCGGCGGGGCCGGCCGGCTCTCAGCGGGCCCCGAAGGCGGACTTTTACCTGCTCCGGAGGCTAAGCAGGGGGAGCGCTCGCGGGGGCGGCGGTCGCAGGGCCCGCGGGGTCACAGGAGGACGGGGCGTCGCGGTGCGGCGGAGCTCGCGGGCGTCGGCGCGGGGCAGCGGCGGCGGAGACGGAGCCGAGGAGGGGCTCTCAGCTCGGGTCACGCCAACCGTGATCCACCGCACAGTCGGGCCACGGCTCTTCCCGCAGGGACCCCGCAAGCGCAGATCCGCGGAGACTCACCTTCCTGCTCCGGAGGCAGGGGCCTGCGGGGTCTGGAGCCTCCACACGGGCCGCGCCAGGGACAGAGACGCTGGGCCACAGGCCGGGGGAGCTCGGAGCGCGGCGGAGACCAGGGAGCCGGGAGGGACCGACTCCGGCCGCAGACTGGGGGCCGCCATCTTCCTTCCGGTCCCGAGCTCTACGGAAAGCGCCGAGGGAACAGAAGCTCCGAGCGCGAACCCGAGCGGACGACTCAGCCCGGCCCGGCAAGGCCGGCGCGGTTCCGCCTCGGAAAGAGGATGGAGAATCGGGGCAACCGGCCCCTCCCGCAGAAGACCCGCAAGAACGTCGGGCCAAGACCAAGTTCACCCACTAACGAGAACTGCGGAACTTCAGAGCTGGGGGAAGCCACACATAGAATCCGTGCCTTTTTTCCCTTGATCCTCTAGCCTTGCAAAGTTAAATTTTTTTAATTTTATGTTTTTCTTTTTTTTCTTAAGATTTTATTTATTTATTTGACAGACAGAGATTACACAAGTAGGCAGAGTCAGGCAGAGAGGGGAGGGGAGAAGCAGGCTCCCTGCTAAGCAGAGAGCCCGATGCGGGACTTGATCCCAGGACCCTGGGATCATGACCCGAGCCGAAGGCAGCAGCTTAACCCACTGAGCCACCCAGGCGCCCCTAATTTTATGTTTTTCTTATTTTATTTTTTTAACTTTTCCTCTTCTAATGTTTTTAAACTATTTTATCTTACCTTTTTAAAATATCTTTTTAAATCTTCATTGTGTAGTCATATTTTATCCCTTCATTGTATTTAACCTTATTTTTTGTATACATACAGGTTTTTTTCTTTATAATTTTGGGATATAATTTCTTCTAATAGATCAAAATATACCCTAAATCTAGCACAGGGCTTTGTTCTAGTCCCCAGTCTGAGCACAATCTCTCCCCCCACCTTTTTTTCTTCTTTCTTTTTCCAACCAATTTATCTTATCAATTCCTTTTTTAGAATTTTTTAAAATTTTCATCTTTACAGTCATATTCTATCCCTTCATCATGTTTACCCTTATTTGTATATATATATAAGCTTTTCTTTCTTTAAAATTTTGGGAGCTAGTTTCTTCTAAGAGACCAAAATACACCCAAAATCAAGTGGGTGGCTCTCTCTCTCTCTCTCTATTTTTTTTAAATTTCTTTTTACCTCTTCTTCTCCCCCTGGTTTGGGGTCTCTTCTGATTTGGTTAGTGTACATTTTTCTGGGGTCTTTGCCACACTTTTAGTATTTTATTCTCTCATTCGTATGTTCTTATCTGGATAAAATGACAAGGCAGAAAAATTCACCACACACACCAAAAAAAAGAACAAGAGGCAGTACTGACAGCTAGTGACCTAATCAATACAGACATTGGTAATATGTCAGATCTAGAGTTCAGAATGACGATTCTCAAGGTGCTGGCTGGGCTCATAAAAGGCATGGAGGATATTAGAGAAACTGGAGAAATAAAATCATTTCTGGACAAACGAACTAAAATCTAGTTCTTCGTTGAAATCAACAAAGCTATTAATGAGGTACAATCAAGAACGGAGGCTCTTATTGCTAGGATAAGTGAGGCAGAAGAGAGAATTAGCGATATAGAAGACCAAATGGTGGGGAATAAAGAAGCTGAGCAAAAGAGAGACAAACAACTACTAGACCACGAAGGGAGAATTCGACAGATAAGTGATACCATAAGACGAAACAATATTAGAATAATTGGGATTCCAGAAGAAGAAGAAAGAGAGAGGGGGGCAGAAGGTATATTGGAGTGAATTATAGTAGAGAATTTCCCTAATATGGCAAAGGGAACAAGCATCAAAATCCAGGAGGCACAGAGAACCCCCCTAAAATCAATAAAAATAAGTCCACACACCGTCATCTAATAGTAAAACTTACAAGTCTTAGTGACAAAGAGAAAATCCTGAAAGCAGCACGGGACAAGAAGTCTGTAACATACAATGGTAAAAATATTAGATTGGCAGCAGACTTATCCACAGAGACCTGGCAGGCCAGAAAGAACTGGCATGATATATTCAGAGCACTAAATGAGAAAAACATGCAGCCAAGAATACTTTATCCAGCTAGGTTATCATTGAAAATAGAAGGAGAGATAAAAAGCTTCCAGGACAAACAAAAACTGAAAGAATTTGTAAACACCAAACCAGCTCTACAGGAAATATTGAAAGGGGTCCTCTAAGCAAAGAGAGACCCTAAAAGTATTATCAGAAAGGAACAGAGACAATATACAGTAACAATCACCTTACAGGCAATACAATGGCACTAAATTCATATCTCTCAATAGTTACCCTGAACATAAATGGGCTAAATGCCCCCAATCAAAAGACACAGGGTTTCAGAATGGAAAAAAAACAAAACAAAACAAAACCCATCAATATGCTGCCTACAAGAAACTCATTTTAGAGCCGAAGACACCTCCCGATTGAAAGTGAGGGGGTGGAAAACAATTTACCATGCTAATGGACATCAGAAGAAAGCTGGGGTGGCAATCCTTATATCAGATCAACTTTAAGCCAAAGACTATAATAAGAGATGAGGAAGGACACTATATCATACTCAAAGGGTCTGTCCAACAAGAAGATCTAACAATTTTAAATATCTATGCCCCTAACATGGGAGCAGCCAACTATATAAACCAATTAATAACAAAATCAAAGAAACACATTGACAAGAATACAATAATAGTTGGAGACTTTAA
>ML105452.1:11676-28540 GCA_003697995.1 Taxidea taxus jeffersonii | reverse complement strand
AACGCTTTGTAAGGTGTTTCCATGCTTGTGTCCCGTGGGTGCCTGTGGGGCGCTGGGTTACCCCACCCGGGGAGGTTACACCCAGAGTCTCCTGACGGAAGATCCCAGGAGGAAACCAAGGCCTGGCCCTGTGGAAGGTTTTAACCAAGGTCAGACCCTGGGCGATAAGCAGGATCTTTACATGTGCGCGTTGGGCTGGATTTGGGAAGATGACAGTGAGTGACTCGAAATGTGGAAGATGTCCCCACTGGAGGGTCCCAGGGAAAGCCTGGAGTGGAGCAGGTGTCACGCTCACCACCCCCAGGGTCAAGTGTCACTTCTGTCTTTTCCCTGTCTGGGGCCCCGGGCCCAGGGATCTCAGAATTTTGGGGTGGCAGTCCTGTGGGTGTGTCCACAATGAGGAACCCTGGGCCATCTCTTCTGGCCTCCTTGCTCTGCTGATGATTTCAAATGCCTCTGCTCCCTCCGGCTGACCCCGGGGTATTTCTTGGAGCTGGGGAAGGAAGTGGGGGAAAGAGTGCCCTATAGGGTGGGTTGTAGGAAGTGGGATTAGATGAGACTGGCCGGCCGGCTGCCTGTGTGTGTGCGCGCATGTGTGCACATGCTGCCAGCACGAGCTTGTGCACTGGGTCGGGGGGCTGGGAGGTTGGGAGGCTCTTGGGGGTCAATCTGTCCTCCGGCCTGGTGGCTGAGGCTGCCTACCTCTTGTCTCCCAGGGCTGGCCCACAGCTCTGAGTCCCGGGTCTGTCTCTTGCTGGCTATGTGACATGACCTGGATGAGTAACTGAGCCTCTGTGCGTGGCTCCTCAGTTTACCCACCAGTGAAATGGGGTGATGAATGACACACATCCTCACAGGTCGTGGTAAAGCCGAGGGGGCTGAGGGGCCATCCGAGGCCAAGGCGCTCCTGCAGCCTGGGACCTGCCCTCCCCCTCCTCTCCATGGCTCAAGCACCCAGGGAGCCCAGGCAACCAGGTGCCAGGGTCTCCTGCTGGTGGCTCACGGTGTCCCTCGGGCCTCAGGCCCATGCTGTCCCCAACTGGACCCAGGTCCTTCCTCACGTCAGATGTTTGCCCTGGGCTTCCTCCTGGCGTGTGGCGCACGGGCCAGAGACCCCGGGTCGCCCACGCTGCCCTCTGGTGTGGTTGCCCCCCGCTGCTTGCAGCAACCTCCTCCCTTGTCTTCCCACCAACATCCTGTGCGGTGGGGCCCCAGGGGTGCTGTGCCGTGACCTTACTCAGAGCCCCAAAGGGCTTCCCACCACTTCTCACTGCCTTGGAGGCCTGTCTGCCCCAGCGCCTGCCGACCTCTGACCTCCCCCAGGCAGGCCCCCTTCAATGCTGTGCTGGTGGCTGGTGGAGGGGCTCTGGCCAGGCAGGGCGGGCGGGGCGGGGAGGGGGTGGAATTTTCTTTGTGGCCTAGGGAGTCTCTCTGGGAGATGCTGTCAGTCAGGAGGCCTGGAGGCTGGCCCAGAGGGCCCGGAGGTGGCGCAGCCGGACCCCACAGGGAGGGGTTGCCCTGGAGGCCCCTGCTTGTCCTCACGCTGAACTCCAGTGCCCGCCGCAGACCCTCCGGGAGCCTCGCCCGGGGCCGCGGTGGTGTCTCCGTGGCCATGGCAACCGCCTGGCACCAGGGCCCTGCTCGTTAGGCTAACGAGGCTGCTGGGCCCGGGTGGGGAGCTGGTGGGGAGCCGGGGACGTGCTGCCCCAGGGCTTGGCTCAGCTTGACTGGCAGGCCACTGAGCCAGGAGCGGGGCCCAGCAGGCATCAGGGCCCCCCTCCAGGGTCCTAGGGGCTTGGGCCAGGCCCACGGGATGGGCTTCTGGTGGGCGCTGGGTGTGGTGGTGACTCGTGGCTAGCTCCTGTGACCAGCTGAACTGGCTGGGGAGGTGGGGAATGTAAGCAGGGGTGGGTACCCCACTTTCACCGCCCCCCGCTCCCCTCCACCCTCCTGAATAGTTTTAGGCATTTTCACTTTCCCCCACCTCTGCTCCCTATACCCCATCTAGGCCATTGTACCAGGTCGAGTAGTGTCCCCCAAATTCATGTTCCCCCAGAAATTCGGAGTGGGACCTTATGTGGAGATAGAGTTGTCGCCCTTGTACCTGGGATGGGGCCCTGCTGGAGGAGAGTGGGCCCTAAATCCACGGAGACCCACGAAGAAGACGTTCCCCTCCCCCCCACAGAGTCTCTGGAAGGAACCACCCTGCTGACACCCGCAGAGCTGAGCGCCTGGGCTTTGGGATAACAAGGCAACAAGCCTCGGTTTCCCCATCCATAAAATGGGCACAGTCAGATTACTTGTGTGGGAAAGGTGCTGAGGGGTTGAGCGAGGTCCTGTGCGAGGGGGCACAGGGCAGGCCTCGACGCGGGTCGGCGTGTGTGCTGTTGGTATTGGCTGCTGGATGTTCCCTCTGCTGTAGTTTTGGAGGAAGGTTGGGACATCACAGCCAGACGACCCCAGGTGCCTGGGGGACTTAAAGCCTGTGTTGCACAGACAGGTGACCTCTGGGTGCCACCGTGGCCTGAGGTGACTCCTTTCTGGCCTGTGCTCCCTGACCCCCACAGGGCGGTTCTCTGGGGGGCCTAGACTAGGCTCAGGCAGCCTCTGGGGGGATTCAGGTCTTCTGTCTGCTGTGCGAGGAGAGACTCGTTAACTCCAAGAAACCCGGGGCCTGAGGACACCTTCCTTTGTTGGACAGAGTTCTGTCACTTGGTGCCTCAGTTTCTGCATCTGTAAAATGGGGATAGCTGCATTCCCTGCCTCATGGGGGAGCGGAGCGGATTAGGGTATTTGGGGTGACCCCTGATGACCTGCTCTAGATAGGTGTGCACCCCAGCTCCCGCCTTACCCTCTGTGTCTGTTCTCTGGGCAGAGTTAGGTGGGGACGGGGTGCTTTGGAAAGGGTCCTGAGCTGGCTGGGAAGCCGGGCGAGCTCCCCGAGCGCCTATTTTACGGTTGCTCAGTTACACCCCACAGTAACTCCCCTGTGGCCAGAACCATTCCTTTCCCTGCTTCCTGATAGGGAAACCAAGGCACGCAGGTGTCCGCCATGCATGCTCAGGGCACGCGGCTCATAAGTGCCTTCTGCAGTGGGATGTTATCACAGGCAGGGTCTGGCCTTTCCTTGGCTCTCCCTTGCCCTTGGATTGTGGGTCTGGGGTGGGGAGTGGCCTGGGGGGCACCATGTGTCCAGCCTTGCGTGCCTCTGCCCACTATCTGCCCCAGCCCAGCCTGTCCCCCTTAGGGGTCACCCTTACCAGCTCCTGGGCTGCGGCGGCTGTGCCGTGCAGGAAGCTGACCCCGCTATCTGGGCTATAAATAGCAGCCTCTGCGCAGGGGCGGGCAGGAAGCTGCATCTCATGGTACCTGGGCTCTGGCCGCTGCCCCCTTGCCGCAGCGCCTCCCGGCACCATCCTTCTCCTGGCGGGAGCGCCAAAGTGGAAGCATGTGTGCACTCTAGGCCTTGTGCTGCAGGTTTGCTGTGTGACCTTTGTGCTCTCCTTGCCCTCTCTGTGCCCCTGAGCCCTCTGTGCGTCCTATGCTGTGAAGAGTGCCCCCAGGGTGTCTGGGTGGTGACGGGGGGCTGTGGAGGGCAGGGTTGGTGGCTTGTCGTTGAGAAGGGGGGCGGGTGGTTTTTGCGCCGGAGGTGGGGGAGGTTAGCGGGAGGGGGTTATCTGGGGAATCCGGGGAGGGGACATGGGACCTGTCTAGATGGCTATGGGGGAACCTGGTGATGTGGAGCTGCCTGGAGGATCCTGGACTGGGAGATGGACCGTGGCTTGGGCCCTGGGTGTTAGAGACCCACCTCGACTGCTGGGTTCCTGGGTGATGTTGGCACAACCTCTCTGGGCCTCGGCATGATCTTCAGATGTCCTGGCAGGCAAGAGACACACAAGGCTTTCAAGCAAGAGAGAGCCATTTCACTGTGCGCCCTGTCGTCTTCTCTGTTTTCATGGGTCACATTGTTCATGTCATTGTGCTGTTAGGGGGTAGTGCTGGTCTTACCTCTCTCTGGACTGTCCAGTCCTTGGGCGTCCTGGCTCCTGGGATTTCCTAAGTGGCTCTGATGCTGGGCACACTGGTGGCCTCTGCCTTCCTGGTCCCTGCTGACCACTCTGTCCCTGTGTCTGGCAGATGCCAGCTGCCTGGTGAAGGCTAATATGGGTTGATCCTTTGGACATTTCTCCGAGCAGGTCAGCTGTGCCTTGCAAAGCCTTCTGCCTTCGCAGAGGTCATATGCTTGTTGTTGCCCACAAGGTTCTCGGCCCAGGGTGCCCGAGTGGATCAGTAGAGGTCTCCGCAGAGTGGCTTTCCTGTTCACAATCTTGCTGGACTGTGGGATGTCCTGGAGTGCCATCTGTGACTGGTCCAAAAAAAGAAAGAAACCTTGCCAAAGAATATTGATTGAGGAGTTATGAGTGGTCGTCCTAGAGAGGGAGGTCTCTAGTGATAAGCCACAGGGCTCTGCCTGATTCACATTTTCATCAAAAGCGAGACTTGGCACTGCTGAGGGATGTTTCCACTGCGCAGGTGACAGAACTGGGCATACCCGCTCGGGCCCTGCAGGAGTGCAGAGACAGTCACGTGGACCCGGCGGTTGCTTTTGGAGTTCAGGCTTTGTGGGGGGTCGGCCGTAGGAGCAGTTTCCTCGAAGCCTAGATGTTTGGAGCCTGTGGTCAGGAGCATAGTGGTGTCTCCCACGGTGGCCCATGTTCTGGTCCCCAGCCACGGTGAATATATGGTCACACGGCTGGTCACACGGCAAAGGGGGATTAATCCTGACCTTGAGATGGGGAAGTTTGCCAGGATAATCCTGGGGACCTCAAAGTCCTCACGAGGGTTCTTATATGGAGGAAGCAGGAGGTCAGAGCCAGACTGAGACACTCTCTAATGCTGTTTTTGAGGATGAAGAAGGGGCGTGGAACCAAGAACTGCAGGCAGCCTCTGGAAGCGGGGAGAGGCCAGGGACGAATTGTCCCATGGAGCCTCCGGAAGGAGCTACCAACACCTTGACTTGTAGCCCCGTTTTTGGATTTCTGACCTCCAGAACGCGAGAATACATTTTATGCTGGTTTAAGCTGCCGCGTCTGTGGTCATTTGTTACAGCAGCAGGAAGAAACTCAGACACAGCCTGCATCAACCCTGAAAACCAGCAGCCGGGAGCAACGTGGTCATTTGTTTTTTTATTAAAAAAAAAAAAAAGATTTCATTTACTTCTTTGAGAAAGAGAGGGTGGGAGCATGCGAGCAGGGAAGGGGTAGAGGGAGAGGGAGAGAGAATCTCAAGCAGGCTCCGTGCTGAGTGCAGAGCCTGACACAGGGCTGGATCCCACAACCCTGAGATCACGGCCTGAGCGGAAATCAAGAGGCAGATGCTCAACTGGCTGCACCATCCAGGTGCCCCATAACGTCATTTAGATGCCGGTGTGTCCCAACTGCCAGTGACCTTGGAATCAGGTGACTGCTCAGAGTCTTGGCCTTGACCTGGGGGGCTGTGGGTGAGGGATTTGGGGCCAAGAGAGTGAATCCCAAACTGTAAAGGGCGATGCTAGGGAAAAAAGTGAAATAAGAAAAATGTCTGGAAGCAGAGAGATGACCCTTTGGAAGCTCTGGAGAGGGGAAGGGGTGGTGTGAGGTACGGTTGTTGGTTTCTGTGTGTGTATGTATGTTTTTCTCTTTTTTCTTGTCCTTCACATCCACTGGGGGCATCTGGTCCCCGTGATGGCCCGAAAATTGATATGTCCCCAGCCTGTCTACCAACCCGTGACGAGCCCCGGATGATTCTTCTGGGTGGGGTGTCCCAAGGGGCAGGTGTTCCAGATTCTCGGAGCAGACAGGTGATGCCCCACACTGCTTCCTTCCCCGCTTTATTGAAAAGAGGAAGAAAATGGCCCACACCTCTGGCCCTGAAGGCCTCTGGGCCTGCGTCCAGAAACCTGAACCCTGCAATTAAATGAAACTAGATCCTTAGGTGGGGAGAGATTCTCTTGCCAGGAGAGGCTCCAGAGACCAGGCCCTGGGGAGCTGCTGCTGGTGGATGGACTATGTGGGGTCTGGCGGGGGGCAGGGTGGCAAGCAGAGAAACTGCCTCAGGGGAAAGGGAAAGGGTGGAAATGCGCCAGCCAGCCTGGGTCCAAGAAGCTGGGCTCAGGACCTCCAGGCGAGGTGGCCGCTTTTTAATAAAACAAAAAATTGAGGGGCACCTGGGTGGCTCAGTGGGTTAAGCCTCTGCCTTCGGCTCAGGTCATGATCTCAGGGTCCTGGGATCGAGCCCCGCATCGGGCTTTCTGCTCAGCAGGGAGCCCGCTTCTCCTCTCTCTGTCTCTGCCTGCCTCTGCCTGCTTGTGATCTCTCTTTCTCTCTGTTAAAATTAATAAATAAAATCTTAAAAAAAACTGCAGGTGACTTTCCAGTCACCCGAGTCCCTTTGCTGGAGACTTCTACTTCTCAACTAGAGATGTGCTCTTCTAATCCATGTTTTTAATGCTTCATGGGCCTCCGCGTGGATCCCCGCTCAGCTCAGGGCCCTGTCTCCTCTCTGGGCTAGAAGAATGCATGTAGACGTGGTTTTCTGTGGCCACTACTAAGTGAGCCGTGGGACTCTGCCAGTTTTGTAGGTCAAAAGTGGTCGAATATTGACAACTTTTATATAATTCAAGCTAGTAATATCCTGTCCGCGCTGGGCAGGCCGCGGAGCGGAGTGACAACACGCAGGGATTCTGATGGCTCCTGGGGTCTCATCTCTGCCCCCTCTTCCCCCCGCCCCATGGCCTCCTACCAGCTGTGAAGTGTGAGGCGTATTATCATCTCCCCTGTGTCTCGGTTTCCCTCTATGTAGAACGGGGTTCGAAATGCTGCCTACGTTCTGGATGTGTTTTGTGGATGAGAAGTAGTAATGTACAAGGTGTTTAAAACTGTGGGCTGTTGTCATTACTGTTACTGTGTATTCTTTTCTTAATTAGGATATTGTAGCCTATTGGTGCAGCTTGATCTCCATCTCGGTGGATTTTAACTTCTGTAGTTGTTATTTTGTCCTGGGGATTCTCGGTGTATGATCCTGTATGATCAGTGTGTTCTCCCACCAAGATGCCGCTTGAGTTGATGGCCGTCTTCTGACGGACCTTCTGCGAGCGCCTCGGGGCGCTCACGTGTGTCCTGCCTCCTCTGTGTGTCCCTGGGACTGGAATCTTTGGCTTGTGGCCTTTCCAGATACTCCACCAGCAAGGGCTTCCCCGGGGGCTGCACTGGCTGACCCTCTCTGCTTTGAGGGGGGGGGGTATTATCTCCCTAGAGCCAAGCCCTTGGGTGGGGCATGCGACGGTGCGATAGCTGCCTTACAAAATTTTGGTTTTTAGAAGCGGAACAAACATGTTCTTCGTAAGTTGGGAAATTAAGAAATAGAAAGCCTGCACATAGGGGCGCCTGGGTGGCTCGAGTGGGTTAAAGACTCTGCCTTCGGCTCAGGTCATGATCCCAGAGTCCTGGGATCTGCCTGCCTCTCTGCCTCCTTGAGATTTCTGTCTGTCAAATAAATAAATAAAATCTTTTAAAAAAAAAAGAAAGAAAGAAAGCCTGCACATAAAAAAAATCTGACCACATTCCCATCCCACCCCCTCCAGAGTGAGCGTTGGCATCTTGGATGGATGTGGGTTTTATTTATTTATTTATTTATTTTTGGATGTGGGTTTTAAAGAAAAGGACCAGCTCTGATCTCTGCTGCCCTGAGTGATCATGGGGCAAGGGAGCAGGGAAATATGGGGATTTTGCAGCCCTCCCTGCACCGCCCCCAGACTCGGAGGTCAGCATCCTCAGGGGACACACAGGGATTCGGCAGCTTGAGGTGGGGCTTTGCTGGGTCTGGGACACCCCTCTGCCCTGCAGCGGCCGTGGGGACCTGGCTCATGGAATGCACCCCCCAGAGCCCCATGACTCCATTTCCTTGCAGGGGTTTTGTGCAGCTCTGCACACAGTAGGTGCTCAATGGATGCACGAAGGGATGCAGTACAGTAGGATCTCTTAGCCTGGGCGCTACTGACATCGGGGCCAGATAATTCTGACCTGGGGGCTGTCCTGTGCATTTAAGGGCATTGAGCAGCATTGCTGGTCTCTGTCTACCCAGTAGATGCCCCTTCTACGCCCATAGTGACAACCAGAAATGACTGCGGGACACTGCCCACAGGCACCCCTCCAGGACCCCTGTGGTATAGGGTAAGACCTCAGAGAGGACTGTCTAGAAGGCAGAGAAGCCCCAGGACAGTTGTCCTTGGAGTCTATGCCCAGTGTGTAGATTTTCTTCATTCAGATGCTGCCGTTAAGCACCCTACTGTGTGCTGGGAGCTGTCCTAGGTGCTAGGATTCTGCTGGGAACAAGGCAGGCAGGTGACCCTCTTCTCATTTGTCCAGGCATAGCTGGACACCCTGCTCACTCTCCCCGACTTGGCCTTGGGATATGGTGGTGACTTAAGCCCCATTCCTGCCTCAGTCTCCCCCCTCTATGAGATGGGGGCCAAGGCTGTTCTGAGGTGACGCTGTGAGGAGCCCTGTCACCTCGGGCTGGCTATTTCCTTTCCGGGCCTCAGTGCCCTTGTCCGGAGAGTGGTGTTTGTGGTAGCACTGGCCTTCCAGGCTGCAATGGGGATTAGCGAGTTCTTTGGTCAGACACAAGGCACACGGTAGGTGCTTTGTGACAGTGGGCAGATCGTGTGTGTGTAGACTCTGAAGGCCAGGTGTGCAAGCATCTGCTCTTGGGTCATTGCAGCCAGCTGGGCAGGAGATGGGGGTGCTGGTGGAGAGCCCACGGCATCCTCTCTGTGCCTGGCCATGCCGGTGGGGGTCTCGGTGGGAGGGAGCTCAGCTGCCCTCCTCCCCAGACCTGTAAGGAGCTGGCTCAGTGGAGATCCCTAAGGCGATTAAGTGGGTTCATTTGATCCCGAACGTGAACTTGAGAGCAGGCGGCTTATCTCCTGGAGATGAAAGCCAGGCAGGCGATGAGCCACCTGGCCCAGGCAGGGAGTTCGGGATTTTATCCTCCATTCTTTGCCCAGCTGGGGCCCGTGCTGGGGGCTTTCGCCCCACCTGCCTCCAGCCCCCTCAGCTGCATGTTCAGACGGCGTGCTTCTGATGCTGGTCTAATAGTGGCAGGCACACACCTCGGTAATTCATGGACACTTTCAATCTCGTAAGCTGGCAATGATCATCACTTCCCTGTGTGACAGGCAAGCTGTTAAGGCTCAGAGAGGTCACCTAACTTTCCCAGGGCCACACAGCCTCCTGATAACCCCCCTCCCCCAATAATATTTGCAGTGTATATGTGGAAAACCTCCTTTTACTCTTGGGCACTGAAATTCCTCCTTCATACGGTCTTGATTTCACACAGAATTAACAACAATAAGAAAAATCAGTGTCGTGCCCCGGTTGTAGTATAAAGGGAAATGGAGAGAAGGAGTTGCTGGTTCCCACTCAGAATGAGTATGTGAGCTCAGAAGGGTTTTGGGACTGGAAATACATGAAAGTGACTTTAAAAAAAATAAAGGCAAGTGTTTGGATTGGTTCTGGAAGGTTCCTTTTTAAATGGCTGGGTCATTTGAAAATTACGTGGGGAGGGTGACTTTCACGGCCTGGGCCTGCTTCGCTGGCTGAGAGGCCGTCAAAGGATAGCTGTGATTGTCCCTGTACGTTTCTGGCATGTTCCGGGTGGGGACACGGCCTCCAAGACCTCCTCTGCCACAGGAATATGGTGGCAGTGGCAGCAGTCAGATGATCACTTGGTCGCAGGCCCTTTCTGCAGTCAGGAGAATGCTGCCTCACTGTGTTGTGCTGGGGGAGTGAGACAGCTGCCTCCGAGACCCGCTCTCCTATCAGTAGTAATGAGACTGCTGACGGCAGACCAGGCCCCCTCCTGGCTTGGATGTCTGCAGTAGCCTCCCCTGGGCCCCTGAATCCACTCTCATCCTGGGGATCTGTCCTCCGTGCTGCAGCCAGAGGGACCCTGTCTGAAGGAGGAGACTGCAGCGTGGCTCTCCACGCCCTGCCTCCTCCTTGGAGAATAAACCCAAAGGCCTGGGGGCCCTGGGCGGTGCCTGCTACCTTTACCCCTTTCCTCAACCCTGCTTTTGAGCCCGCTGCCCCCAGCCTGGCACGCTCTGTCCTTGCTGCCAGTGGTCCTGGCTCAGATGTGAAGCTCCTCAGTGGATTTGTTCCCTGGGTTTTGGTGGTCTTCCCATATCAGAGGTCCCTTCTCAGGCAGTAGGTGCTACGTCTGTCTTGTCTGAGGCTGGCTGGGTCACCGATGCTGGAATGGTGCTGGCACATGGTAGGGCATTGGTGGGTTTGTATCAATGACTGGATGGGTTCCTTTGCAGTGAGATGGAGTCCAGCCAGGTCTCCATGGGCCCAACCTGGGGGAAGGGGAGGACGGGGGCTGGACACAGGGGCCTTTTCCCTCAGTGGCTTCCAGCCGGTCTGGAACCGGCCGGACCAGTGCCTGCTGCTTCCTGCGGGAGAGAGGCTCTGAGGGGGTGCTGATGGGGTCAGCGGGGTGATGTTGGCCCCAAGGTCATTTGGCAATGTCTGGAGATCCTTCCAGTTGTCCCAAGGTGGGGAGAAGGGGGTGGGGGTGCTCCGAGGGCCGGAGATGCTGTACACATCCTACAGGGCACAGAGCAGCCCCCACAGGGCAGATTGATCTGGCCCAAAGTGCAGGAACCTGGCATTGGGCCTTAGGAACTCAGCATCTGGGCTGTGCTCTGGGCAGGGGAGGGCAGGGGAAGGCAGGGCGAACCTAGGTCCCCTCTCTGTGCTGGGTCCACATCTCCATGGCCCAGAGTGTGCCCCTGGGCAGGGCGATGAGGCATCTTGGAGATCCTTGTCATTTCTGTTCCCAGCATGGGGCGGCTGTCAGCCTGCCTTGGTGACGTATCCCCACACACCTGCAGGCTTCCCACAGCCTGGCTGTCATAGCTTCTCTTCTCCTCAGGGCTGCGAGCCAGTGGGAGGTACTATGAACGTGGTTGCTGCCATGAGAGCTCCCCCTGAAAGCATCCCTCCCAGTGCCCTTCTTTGCAGACGTGAGGCTGAGGCCCAGCATGGGTGAGGAATTGGCCCCAGATTGCACAGCACAGTAGGGCCTGGACCAGGGAGGCCCGAGGGAGGGGATGCCAGCTCTAGGGCTCCCACGGTCCCTTCCCTCTGGCTAGCGGGCTCCTCCCACTGACCAGATTCCATATCCCCTAGTGTCGTTACGGTGATTTATTTTATAATTTGATGAATTTTTAAATCTTTAATGTCTACATGTATATATACGTCCCTTGTCATGTGGCATTTCTGTATTATTTATAACTTTTATTTTTCTTATTTTAAAACCATATTATTGACTCATTCATACAATGAGTACTAGTCAGTGAGAAACGGGAATGAAAACGCTGGTACATTCATAATGCAGACGAACCTTGCAAAGACAGTGTGGAGTGAGAGGGGACAGACCCAGAGGCCACACAGGGCCTGACTCTGTTGGTAAGAAAAGTGCCAAAGAAGCAAACTTGTAGAGACTGGGTGCAGATGAGCGGTTGCTGAAGCGGGAGGGTGCTGGGGGCACCGCGGGGGCCGGGAGGTGACTGCCTGTGGGTGGAGGGTTCCTTCCCTTTCAGGTCTGGGAGATATTCTGGAACGAGATGGGGATTGTGGTTACACAGCACTGAATGTCACTGGTGTCGCTGAGTTGTTCCCTTTACTTTATTTTTAAAGATTTTATTTATTTGAGAGAGAGAGAGAGACTCTCTCTCATGATCACGAGCAGTGGGGGAGGGCAGAGGGAGAAGCAGACTCCCCACTGAGCAGGGAGCCCAGTGGGACTCCACCCCAGGATCTCCAGATCAAGATCTGAGCCGAAGGCAGACGCTTCACCGACTGAGCCCCTCAGGCGGCCTGAGTTGTTCACTTTATAATGGTTAGTTTTATGTTAGGTGAATTTCACCGCACTAGAAAATCAATCTGGGAACTGAAACAGATACATATTTATTGAGCTCTTACTGTATGCTAGGCACCGAATGCATTTGCTTACTGAGTCTCCAGGTCAACCCCAGGGGTGAGAGTTTCCATTTCACAGGCAAGGGGCAGGCGCGGAGATGTTAAGCCCCTTGGCGGGGCTCACACAGCCAGAAAGCAGTGGAACTGGGGGGTACCGCTGTGCCTGGGGTTGGACCCTAACGTCCCCCACATCTGTGGCCAGGAAGGTGGTAGAACTCTGTGCAGGGGCGGGGCTCTCGGGCTTGCCTGCCCTCTAGCCATGAACACCCCTGAGGGGCAGTGCTTTGCTGGGGCCGAGGGAACCTTGGGAGTGCTGGGTTGGGGGGCAGGTGGGTGGAAACCTGCAGCTCCGGGGTCAGTGTGCGTGAAGTGTTGTCCCCCTTCTTGGGCCGCGAGAGGGACTCCGGGCACAGTGGTGTTCTTTGTCCCCACCCCCACCCCGGCTACAGAAGCAGGAACTTTCCAACACAGGGTCGGGTGCTGTGATTCAGCATGGCTCGCTCTGAGGAGCACGGGGGGCCCCCCCGGGCTGTTTTCAGTTTCCGCTGAGTTTCTCATTCTGACTCAGTGTGCCCCTGGCCCCAATGACCTGGGCTTCTGAACACCTGCTGAGCTGAGCTCTTGCTCATGGGAACCGTCAGAAAGAACCAGATTTGAGGCTGTCCCTCGCTGGTTTCCCTGGGCCTCGATTTTCCTATCTGGGTAATGGGGCTGTAGAAGGAGGCGTTTATCGGTGTGTCTCACATCGATCAGTGGGTGTGAGGGGCAGCACAGGTCTGGGTGTGTGAGTGGAGGGATTTGGTACAGAAACAAGGGGTTAAAAGCCAGTGGAGGCTCTCGGGAGAGGCCTGTGCCCTCTATGCCCCTCCCCTGTTTTCTCGGTGGCACATGTGGGGGTATGTGTGTCAGTGCCTTTCTGTTCCCCAGGACCATCGGCTGCTGAGCCCAGAGGGTGAATGAATGCTGTGCACTGAAGCCTGAATCTCCCGCTGGGTCCTGGGTAGCGGCTGGGACAGAAGCCTGTGCTCTGTGCCTCTCATCCCGGCCGGGCTCTGGGGCTGAGGCTAGGTGTCTGAACTGCTGCCGGGGTTGCCTGACATCCGAGTAGGGTTGGGGGCCGAGCTCCGGTCCCTGGGGAGGCCCAATGTCAAGCTGGACCTGAGCGCCTGACCTGAGCTTGAACGGTGCTGTCCTGGCCTCATCCCTGCTTTACAGAGAGGGAGCCTGAGGTTTGCGGAAGCAGGGCTGAGCCTGGCCAGCCTGATTCTCGCCATTCTGGCTATTTTGTATTTGTTTTGTGGCTGAGGAAACAGCCTTAGAGAAGTTCGGCCTCCTGTGTGGAGTCGTCTGGCTAGAAGCTGGAGTGAATCTGGGTGTCAGGCCAGGCCCTGAGCTTCAGAGACTCGGTCCGGGCTCCCTTGCTGGCCTTACTGTCCCGTCTGTGCGGTGAACACTGCCTCGAGGATTGTCTGGTCCCTCCCGGCGCACAGGTCACGGAGGGGCCGGGGCTGGTGTCCAGCACGCAGGCCAGTGGGAGCATGCGTGCACAGGGAGGCCGGAACAGGGTGTGGGAGGGAGGGACGGATGATAGAGCGGGGAAGTGTGCAAGGACCCTGATTGCTCTCGGGGCCATTCCTCCTGCCCTGTGTTGCTGGATTCCCTGGAATATTCCCTGGGCCTCGGGTGACAGATCTCTTTCACCGTCTCTTGACCTGGGCAATTAATTGCTTCTGGCGATCGACAGCTCCCTGGCAGCCGGCTCTCTCCCAGGCAGCCCCCAGCTCCTCCCTGCAGCCACTGATGGCCCAGACCCTGCTCTAGGGCAGGGGGAGCCTGGGGCCGGGGGCAGGGAAGGCTCTGCTTTGCTTTTCCTCTCAGCTGACCATCAGGATGCAGTGGCCGAAAGCCTATCTGGGGGAACCCCGCTGCTAACATCTTGGGGTGCTTGCTTTGTGCTCTCAAGGGGGCAGAGACTGAATTATCTTTACAACGAGGCGGCCACTGAAGGGTATCCAGAGGCTTCTGGAAGTTTCTACCCCATGCAGAGAGCCTGCTCTCTTGTCTCCTGCCCCACAGGGGGCTTCTGGGCCAGGGTAGCCAGCAGAGTTAATGCTGTGTAGTTATAGCGGATGCCTGGATGCAGAACTCCGCTGGGGTAAGCCTGGGTGAGCTTTCTTGGCTCGCTGCCTCGTTGTCCCCATCTGTAAGATGGGGAGGGCCATAGGGCGGTTGAGAGAAGTAGCCAGTTACTAGGCACAGAGTTCGAGCACTGTGCCGGGCACCGAGAAGCCCTCAGGAGGGGAGCTCCAGGTCCCTGCGGGCTGTCTCTGCCGGTGGTGGACACACAGGTGGATGGACAGATGGCTTGTCCACGCTGGCGCCTCCACTGGTCTGGAGGGAAGCCCCTGGCCCTCCCAGGCTGGTCTGTGCCGCCTGCTCTGCCTTGGCCCGGGCTTGGCTGGGAGCCAGGCTGCCGAAGCTGTGCGCCTGGGCCCCTGCCCGCCCCCCTTCCCTCCAGAAACAGTCCGGCTCCTTCCTGGCGTCTGATTTCTCCAGTGGTTGCTGTCACTGAAGATGGCCCCACACCCCAAGCGAGAAGATGGGCAGGAGGGTTCAGAGAAGTGTGTTTGGGGCCCAGTTGGGGGTGTTGAGGGTAGAGGATGGGGCGGCTGGGCCTATGTCCAGGTTCTAATCTCCCCTCGCCCCTCAAAGGCTATGCAGTTTCGCGGGGCTGCTGAACCTCTCTGGGCCTCAGTTTTTCCGTCTTCGAAATGAGGTCAGGATCGTGCCCCCCTGGCCGGGCTGTGAAGTCGGCCCAGAGCCGGGCAGTGGGTGCCCGCCGAGGGGGGTGTCCCCGTGAGGGTGACTCGTGTGGTGATCTGCCGGACGCTGGTGCAGGCCTCGCTTGAGAGCCCAGACCGATGGACTTGGGGGTTGGGGGTGTGCACCGGCCGCATCAGGGCTGCTCCTCCCTTCTTTCCCTGACTATGTGCCCCCCTTGAGTGGTGCTGTGTCCCCCACCATTAGATGGACTCCCTCCCCTTTGGACAGAGCTGTGCATCCCCACCTTTGTCCTACCCAAGGCCCTGTCCACTTCTACCCACCCATCCTGGCCTGGCTGTGGCTGCCACCCTCCTGGCGGGAGGGGGAGAGGTGGGGCGGAGAGGGCCCCACATGGCCAGCATGTGCCCCCGCCTCTTCCACCCCCCTCCCAGCACTTGCTGGCTGCCACAGTCCAGTGGGGAATCAGAGACCTGGCGAACTTGTGGTGATTGTCTCTCCGCAGCTTCTAGGAGAGCTGGCCTGGGCCGGCACGCCTCAGCTGTCACTTGAGAAGGAAAATAAAATGTCCCAGTGGCTTCTAAATGGAAGGGCGACGGAGCCTGCCTCCCGCTCTGGCTGTGTGGGCTCCTGGCCACCATAGTGGTGGGGATGGCCCACCCCTGGCCCCTGATCACCTGATGTGAAGGGGTATGCCAGGTGGCCCCAGATGGCTCCCCTAGGTCCTCCTTTGTGCCTCCTCCCACCCCAAAAGGCCTCAGGGCCCTGGCCCGCTTCCAGCCTGGTGCCTGGGTCAAACTGTGCCTGAAGTCCGTGAAGCCAGCCAGCAGGGACCGCTGCCTGAGGTCGTGCTTGCCCCTTGGGGGCCGGTACCCTCCTCGTTGATGGGCTCTGTAGAGCTGTCCGGCATGGCTTATGCTGCTGACTGTTGTGGGGCCACACAGAGGCTCATATGGGTATCGCTCACGTCCCTTTCCTCGAAGGGGCAAGCTCCATGGTGATCCCCGGGCTGTGGGTGATTTTGTAGAACTCGCCCGGTGCATACTGAGGGGGTTTGGAATGGGAAGGCGGGGGCTTCAGGTGGATCGTCTCCCCTCTGAGGGCCGGCGCTGAGGGTCCTACTTGGTCCCAGCCCTGCCTATGGCGTTGTCCTGGGCAGGAGGCCATGATGCTTGGGGCCTGGGATGCTGCTGGTGAGTGACTGCTAGGGTCCCAGTCTGTACCTCTGTCTTGACTGTGGAGCACCATGAGGGTGCCCCGCCCTCTGCGGGGACCATGAAGAGACATGGCAGGTGGCCATGAGAACCCCTCTTGGAGCCTCAGTCTGTCCTTCAGGGAGCTGGGGGGCAGCAGCTCCAGAGAGAGGCTGCAGGAAGGGTGAAGTTGGCGCCACACTGCCTGGCCCAGAGTCTGAGCGAACACAGGGGAGGTTGCCCTTGACCATGACATCCCTGATGCTCAGCCCCAGTGCAGGGGCTAAGATGGCCGGGGCTCCCATCCTGACTTCTCTGCTTTCCGACTCAACCACCCTGGGTCTCCGTTTTCTTATCAGTACAGTGGGGATAATCAAGAACCCATTCGAGGGGTTGTTGGAGTTTAGTAAGTAAAGGCTCGGCCTGGGGCTGCCTTTGAGGAGCTAGGTGTTGGCTATGACCGCTATTACTATTCCTTGTTGGCCTTGTGGCCGCTGCCAGATTGGATGTTGCAGGAGTGAGGACTGCCTGGAGGAAGAGGGCTATTGGGCTTGTTTGCATCGGTGGGATTCTGGTGGGTGTGGGAGGTGCGTGGTGGTGGGGGGTTTGTCTCTTGGGGGAGGGGATTGGTGGAAGAAACAGGCAGGTCCAGGGCCCTGCCCCACTGTGTGCCTGGCCCTCTCAGGCCTGTGGGCAGCTGAGCCCCATGGTGTTGGCCCTGCCGTGCACGGGCGGCTCCTGGTACCCAGACTCTTCTATGCTGAGACTCGCCTTGCTGGTTACTCTGCATCTAGCTTTAAGTAGATACTTGTGGCCTCGGTGAGGGATGAATCAGGTCTTTTCCTGGGGGACTTAGCGTCTGCT
>ML105451.1:23191-38750 GCA_003697995.1 Taxidea taxus jeffersonii | reverse complement strand
AGTTCAGGGATGTAGCAGGGAGCCAGCCCCAGGGTATGCAAGGCCATGATAAGGAGTTTCTGTAAGATGGTGTAATGAAGAGTCAGACTCCACATTTTTTTTCCATGTTTGACTGCCAAGAGATTTTTAGCCTCCCTCTCTCTCTGCCGCTTCAGCCTTACATCTGGGCATCCTCTTTTGGTGCCAGCAGGAGATTCAAATTACATAAACCATTATCTACAAGCAAAAATCCTCACGTTGGCCCTATTGCTTAACCACAACAAAAACTCCAAGCCACTCTCCTTTTCCTGTTCTTTTAAGACATTTTCAGACTCCCTTGGGAGAGGCCCTGCTCTTCCCAGAAAGCCACCTTATGTGACTAATAAACCCTTTTCAACTCTCTTGGTGTGTGTGGTACCATCAGTGTTTATATCTGAGCCAAACTTTGAGAAGTTCTAACAGATGGTAAGTGTTTGGAGTATTTGAACAGGTGTAGACATCTTTGACTTTTATTTTTTTTTAATTGCTTATTTTTCTCTGTGCAAAATACACTGAAGGAAGGCAGTAGATATAATAGGAAAACTGTTACAAGTTATTATAATAGACTAAACCCAATTATCTCTAATCTTTTCCATCCTCGGAAGCCCACATAGAAATTAAGGAGTTTGTGTGTCACATGGGAAAACAAGGGGCTGTTCAACGCCAGAAACTATCCTGTTACTCTACTTCTTTGGGTGTCATTGAACATAAACAGAGTTGTTACCTTGGTACACTTGGAAAACATTAGGTACTGATGTAGAGAGACTTGGTGTGAGATGATGATTTGGACTCAAGAGGCAGGAGAAGTGATGAGAAGAGGTAGCTTTAAAGGTAGAGCTACTGGATGTGTTTTTGGTGTTGTTGAAAATGAGAGAAAAGGAAAAATCAAGGTAATTCCAAGATTTTGGCATGAGGAAATGGGGCCTTTTAGAAATGGAATTACCACTCACTGAGATGAAAAGAATGTGGGATGAACTGATTCAATGGACAGAAAGGAAACGTCTCTTGAGCATAATAATTATACTGCCCAAAATGTATTAACAACCACTAATAGCAAGGATTTAAAACCATTGTCTTCATTTTGCCAGGACTATTCCTTAAAAAGTTAAAAAACAATGAAATGTACTATAATCGTGTGTGTGTGTGTGTGTGTGTGTGTGTGTGTGTGGTGGAAAAATAACCACAACACAGTACGTATGAAATGACTATTTAAGAAAGAAAGTGCACATAAATCATTATCTTTTGAAGACTATGGGAATTATATGAAATGCTTTATGTTTGGAAGAAGCACTGATAGATTTTCTTGAGAAAATAGCAATAATATTGCCATGAAAAACTCTATTTCTCTTGATCAGTGTATAATAAGTATAATGCCTAGTACATAACAATCACAACATTTATTCAAGTAACCTCTGAAGAAATTTTAGTTAATATTAAGATTTTAACATTCTGTACTTTAACAGATAGTTTTTCTTTTTCTTTTCCTTTCTTTTTTTTTTTTTTCCTATGATCTCAGGGTCCTGGGATCAAGCTCCATGTCAGGCTCCCTACTCATTGGGGCATCTGCTTCTCCCTCCTCTTACTCTTCTGCCTCTTCTCCTACTTATGCTCTGTCTCTCTCTCAAAAAAATAAATAAAACCTTTAAAAAATGAAAACTAGGGGCACCTGGGTGGCTCAGTGGGTGAAAGCCTCTGCCTTCGGCTCAGGTCATGATCCCAGGGTCCTAAGATCGAGCCCTGCATCGGGCTCCTCTGCTCAGTGGGGAGCCTGCTTCCCTTCCTCTCTCTCTGCTTGCCTCTCTGCCTACTTGTGATCTCTCTCTGTCAAATGAATAAATAAAATCTTTAAAAAAAAATAAAAATTAAAATAAATAAAAAATAAAGCTTGACTTGATCTGTATAAATAGGAAAGCTCTAGGTCTACTGAGGAAAAGTCTAACTTGAATAACCAAAACAAAAGAACCATTGCCTCTTACTCATTCACTTCTCATACTTGAACCATTTCACAGAACTAGAGAATTTTTTTTTAGACCCTCTTGAATAAATGGAATGCCAGGACATCTTGAGGAAGACCTCTTATACTGCAATATTTTATACTATTAATTTTTCTCCCTGCCTTCCCTAAAGAAAACTGCAGCCATTTTCCAGCATGACTGAATTAAGGAAGGAAGCACACGGTCATTTTTGGAATTATAAAATACTGGGAAATAAATGAAACTAAGTTCTGAGTACCAAACAGTGTAGTCCTCTGGTCAGAGAGGAGGCTAACAGTCAGGTCCTCCACGGAGTTTAGCTCCAGTTAATCCTACAATGTACCCAGTAGGTCCCTGAACCCATTCTGTGGTTATTTCTCCAGTTCCAGATATATAATTGAAACAGATACATTCAATATATGGTAGAATCTCTTCATGGCTTCCCTAGCCTGTGAAGTGAGAGCTGAATTGTTAGAAAATGACACATAGAAGCCGCTAGAACAGCCTCTACATATGAATGTAATATGAATGTAATAAACCAAAATGAAAATAAGGCCTCTACATATGAATGCAATAAACCAAAATGAAAACTATACCTCACTTCTGAAGGGATTGCAAAAATTGGTGATACCATCAAGGACTTGGAAATGGCAAGGGTGTGATTGCTACTGCCAAAGAGAAACAAAGCTGGAGAGTGGTTAAAGGTGGTAAAGCCAGATTTTATTTAGTGGTAACTACTGCAGTAGGGAAGAGAACGCAGCATAGACTGACCACAACTTCACAGAAATGCAAGGTGGGAAAATTTTAAATGCTGGGATATGATAAAGGAAAGACCCTGAAGGACATAAAGAGAGGATTTGATCCACAAGAATAGGTCATCTGTGTATGATAATTGACACTTATCCAGAGGTGAAATAAACCTCTTGTACTCTTATCACAGGCAGGGGGTAATTGTGCAAGTTGGAACAAGTTGGCCATAGAATTTAGGCCCTTCCCCTCCCATAAGAACAGGTAGGCAAGAGTGGAAGTTATCTCCCTGAACATTTGCTTTTCAAAGAGAGAACTCTCAGATCCTTGAGGTGAGAGCTCTGGGTGGTTGAAGATTAACATCTTAAAGGGGCAGAGAAAGGATTTATAATTGCAAGTCCTCCAAAGCAACTGTTCTACGAGCCTATCATCATTCTCCTGGCAGCATTTAGCTTTCTTAGGCAGGAATTTTAAGATCCCATCCTAGGAACAATAGCCTGAAGCTCAGTAGCTCAGTTTTTCTTTTCTTAATTTAACCTACCTTATTATTTATCAAATTTTCATTTTGAGGTAATTATAGCTTCACATGCAATTTTAAGTAATAATATAGACCGAGCCTTCATCCAGTTTTACCAAATCTTAATATCTTGCATTTCTATGGTACAATATTACAAGCAGGAAATTAACATTGATACAATCTGTTGAGCTTGCTTAAATTTTACCAGACCAATGCCCTCATTTACATTTGTGTTGGGAGAGGGAAGTATGAGTCCTGTGTTATCTGTATCTACATCTGTAGATTCATGGGCCCATCACCACCCTCCCACACAGAATAGCGCCATCGTAAGGATCCTTAGTGCTCCCTGTCCATAGACACAGACTTTACCACCACCCCTAAACATACAACTACTGGCAACCGATCTCTTCTTCGTGTCTATAATCTCGCCATTTCAAGATTATTTTTTTTAAGATTTTATTTATTTATTTGACAGACAGAGATCACAAGTAGGCAGAGAAGCAGGCAGAGAGAGAGGAGGAAGAAGGCTCCCTGCTGAGCAGAGAGCGTGATGTGGGGCTTGAACCCAGGATCCTGAGAGCATGACCTGAGCTGAATGCAGAGGCATTAACCCACTGAGACACCCAGGTGCCTGCCATTTCAAGATTATTAGATATATGGAATTGAATTTTATGTAAGAGTTAAATATTAGCCTTTTCACTCCTATTTGTATATTTCTTAGTAGTGTTCTATAATACCAATGTATTATAATTCATTTAAGCAACCACTAAAACGTGTTGGCAGTTTTTTGCTACTACAAAAAGCTGCCCTGAACCTTTTTATACTGTGTGTCTGTGAACATAAGTTCTTATTTCTTCAGAATTTTTCTGGTTGTCTTTTTTTCTGTTTCTCTCCTTTTTTTTTTTTTTTTTAATCTTCTAGTGGGTTACTTGGGCACATTTTAAGATCCCATCTTGATTTAATTATTATGTTTTGGAGTATATTGCTTTGTAGTTTTCCTAGCAGTGGCTGTAGAAATTACCATATATATTTCCATACCTACTTCTGAGATTCTTTTCTGCGTTCAGTTTCAGAAGTTTAATTTCATAGTTCTCAGCATAGATTTCTTGGCTTTACTGTATTTGAATTTGCTCACTTAACCTATTATGGTGTACTTGTAATGACTTTTTGCCACTTGGCATGAAATGTAGAAAACATTTTCATTTAGGTCCTTTTGTCATTTCCACTTTTTAAATATAATTGTCTTAAGTATTTTCTTTATGTGTAATTGAACAAACTATATTATATTTCATATAATTTTGGTTTCAACCATCAAATATGATTTAAGGAATTCAGCAGAAGTAGAGTAGTCTATTATGTTTACTCCTAGTTTTGCCCATTTGATGTTCTTCTTTCCTTTCTGAAATTTCAAGCCTTTTTTCTCTTTTATTTTTTTTTATTTTCCATTCAGAGAATTACTTTTATCCATTCTCTAAAGGTAGGTGTGCTAGCTACAAATTATCTATTTCTTCTTCCTCTTAAAAAATCTTTATTTTTCCTTCATTCCTGAAGGAGATGGTCTCCAGATATAGAAATTAGAGTTCACCATTCTTTTCTTTCAGTGCTTAGAAAATGTTGTCCCATTTCTTTCTGGCCTCCAGGGTATTAGATGCAAAATCTGCCATCCTTTGAACCAGTGTTTCTTCATTGTTCCCTTTTAGTCATGTGTTGGCTATCTATAGCTGCTTTTTAAGGTTTTTCTTTGGTCTTTAGTTTCACATGTTTAATTACATTCCTTGGTTGCTTGTTTTCCTGTGGCTTTATGCTCTTTGGCATTCATTCAGCTTTGTGAATCAAAGATTTTATGTTTTACCAATTTGGAGAAGTTTTCAACCATTATTTCTTTGAATACCTTTTCAGTTCCACTCTCCCCATCCTCTCCTTCTGAGACTCTGATGATAAAAATGTGACTTCTTCTGTTACTGTATCACTGGTTCCTGAGACTCCATTGATTTTACTCAGGCTATTTTTCTTTCCACTATTCAGACTGAACAAAACTTATTGATATATTATCATGTTTATTAATTTTATCCTCTACCATCTGAAGCTCACCAGTGACATTTATTTGTTCATTTTTCTATTTGTGATTTGTTTTTAATATTATATATATGCATATATATACGCATATATATATATATGTTTTTTTTTAAGCTTTACTTCCTTGCTGAGATTTTCTATGTTTTATTTGTTTTGATAGAATTTAAATTGCTCATTGAAGCATTTTATGGTGGCTGTTTTAAAAGACTTGTCAGATAATTCTGATATCTGATTTGTCTCGCTATTGGTATTGTTGATCTTTTCTCATTCATGTTGTGATTTTCCTGGCTCTTTGTATAATGAATACTTCTTCAATTATATTTTAACATTTGGGATATTATATTATGAGACTCTGGGTCAGAGCTAACCTTTTTTTGTTAAAAAAAGGCAGGATGATTCCCTGTGGAAGTGGACCAGATGGGTTCATATGCTTAACTTGCCTCTGTGTCCACAAACAGCTTGACAAATTAAAGCTACTGAATCATACTGTCTCATTACAGACAGATGTGGTGATTTTTCACCTCCCCCTCAGCCCTACTGATACCTTCCCAGAGAGAGTGGAAACCCACTCTTCAGCACACCAGACCTTCCAGCACCAGGGAGAGAGAAAATGAAGAGCAAATTCTCATTGTTTTGTTGTTTTTGAATTGACATGGAAACTTAACACTTTACTGGGTCCCATTGGCACCAAGTATAGAGTAAGGCAGAATGGAATGGAAGGAAAATGTGGAATGCCAGCTGTATTCAACCTTATTCCACCATGTTGATACTGGGTTGGGTGAAAAAGCAGCTCCCCACTGGGCTAGGCTAACATCAGGGAAGGGGAAAGCAGTGTTGACATGTCCACCTTGTACCACCTAATACTGCCTCATGAATGCTGAGTGGCTGTGGAGGCTTAACTCCCAGCCGGGCCAACTTATTTATTTTACACCAGTTTTACAAACAACAACCAGAACAAGATTTAACAATAAAAATACATAAGACATAAGAACTGATATTTTAACCTTTGTATTGCATTTGTATTTTGTGTCATTTTCCATAACTTCTCTACATACATTCATGTTTTATAGATTTAAAATAAAAATACATGCTACTTTGTATTATTTTTATGCTTGTATTGATAGTTTCCATGTTTCTAAAGTCCATGATTTTCATTCTACTGCATACATAATATTTTATAATGATATTTATATTGTAATCTTTTAAAATATTATAACACTGGAAAAACATTTAAAAATTACTAATAATTAAGACAGCCTATTGTCTACTGAAGTAGCGGCTCAGCAATGACTGTGTTAGCTTCCTGTTAATGACTATTAGTTTCCAATGGCTGCTATAACAAATTATCACAAACTTACTGGCTTAAAAGAGCATAAGTGTATTGGCATCTTATTGTTCTAGAGGTCAAAATTCTATGGATCTCACTAGTCTAACACCAAATTGTCAGGGCTATGTTTTCATCTGGAGGCTCTAGGGGATTATCCTTTTTTTTTTTCTCTCCCCAGCTCCTAAAGGCTGCCCACCTTCATGGTTCCCTTTCATCTTTAAAGCCAGCAATTTCTTTCAAATCTCTCACATTATTTCACTTTTAGACTGACTCTTCTGCCTCCAACTTGCACATTTAAGAATCCTTATGTCCACCTAGTGCATATCCAACAAATGCAGAATAATCTCCTTATTTTAATATCAGCTGATTAGCAACCTTAATTCCATCTGCCACCTTAGTTCCTTTTTTCCATGTAATATAATATTCACAGCTTCTGGAAATTAGTTGTGGACATCTTTGAGAGGTCATTAATATGTCTACACTCATGACAATTTGATTTGGGTTTTCATTTCATTTAACTGAGTCATGATATTCACTATTCACAAGAAGTAACTTGAGGTTTATAAGTCTATTACATATAATTTATCCTTTCAACCCTAATTATGAGCAAAGGTTGTAAAATTGATTGATTCTAAATAAATGTGGCTTTTATAGTATGGATGTTCAATCATTCCTAAAGCTTGCAGAGAGTAAGAACATTCATTTCTTATGTCCTTGATCCTATAGTATATTTCTAAAAATAAAAGTTTGTCAGGAATGGAGCAATCAGGTTTGCCCCATTCTCTAAAACAAAGAAATGGAGGAGAGGAGAGAAGACTAGAAAGGTCAGCATCAGGACTCTAGAATAATTTCATCTACCTGAAGTGAGGCAACTGATGAAAAAGGTCATGAAACTGAGTCTTAAAGAACTTGTCTGTAGTCACACATTGGGTAAGTAGCAATGGGAGAATAAGAAAGAGTAATCCGTTTTTCTGAACTCCAGTCCATGCCCATCTTTAAAACATCTGTTGGGGAAATAAATGCACATGGTGATTTTTTTTTTTTTAATTTGAGAGAGAGACAGTGAGAGAGAGCATGAGTGAGGAGAAGGTCAGAGGGAGAAGCAGACTCCCCGTGGAGCTGGGAGCCTGATGTGGGACTCGATCCCGGGACTCCAAGATCATGACCTGAGCTGAAGGCAGTTGCTTAACCAACTGAGCCACCCAGTCGCCCCCATGGTGATATTTTTAATTAAAATTTATTCACTGTGAAAGACATATGATCCAAGTACCATCACACCATCAGAGATATTTGCTGAAATAAGAAACTATATATTAAAAAAAAAAAGGAACAACTGAAGTTAATAGCAGTATGTTCATGGAGAATAATTCTAGATATTTTTATATAAGATAAAATTACCCTCTACTATCCTCCATTTTACACTCTCTGGTAGAAATGACCATATTATGAGTGAGTCTACATAGAAAATATTTCTTTTATTTAAAAAATTCCAATATATATTATACCATGCTACAGTGGCACAGATACATATTAGGAGAGCAGTGTATTTAAATATATAATCAACCCATTTTATAAAGGTTCTTTTAAAATATATTTATCACTGAGCATGTAAGAAATCTGTACTCTTAAAGTAATCATCCAAGTAAAAATGTTGATAATTTTTGTACCATAGGAACTTAAATACCAAAAAAAGTGTTCATTTTCTAGTGAAGTCTCTTCTTCAATTTAATTCAGGTCAAAGTGACCAACTAGCACAACATAATAACTAGAAGTTATTGACTGAAGTCTTCAGCTTTGCAGCTGTGACTTGTGATAATATATGTCTTTGGAATCAACAGTTGCAAACTAGAATTTACTAGACATGATCCATTTATAGATGACACGGAAGAAAAAGAATAGTCTGTTGATAGTTTTCCTCCTATGAGGACAGTCATCAAAATGATTCAGGAACCCCAAAGTGATCACTGGGGTTTGGCTATGCAAAGTAGACATTACAAAAAGTTGGTTTTTGAACGTGTTGTGCAAAACTTTGAATTCTTCCCAAGGTAGCAGGAAAACTTGAGTTTAAATACCGGATGGTCTACAGTGCTTACTGAACTCTTTGGTATACAGTTAAAAGATTTTTCTTAGCAAGTCTATATCAGAAATGTTTAGTTTTGAAAAACTTTGAGTTATAATCCCTGGATGTTTGCACAAACTTATAAAGAAATGTAGGAGAAATATAAGAATTACATGTCAGTACTAGAAATATGAGGCATATCAATGTTTTGGTTCGGGTTTTGTCTGTCTTAGTTTTTGTTGTTGTTGTTTCAGTACCAAACCTGGGCTGGCTATTTTAAGATATTGAGCATATCAATTACTTCATGCCAAGCATTTTTGTGGCATGATGCATGCACGATTGAGCTTAAGAAGCCAAGTAGCTGCTCACTTGCAGCATAATGTTTAAGAGAATGGGACTGCTTCTATCTTAAAACACATGGACACAAATTGAAAAATATGAAATATTTGACCTATTCTTATTTTATTTAATGATAAGTCAAAAAAGTTGGAACAATAGGGTAACCAAATACTTACCTAATGAAAATTAGGATTAGAAAAAAAGAAAGAAGGAAAATTAGGATAATTTAGGGAGTGAAAGGGACTATTAATAATTAGACAGACATAAACTGGGTTTATCCAAGACAGTTCAGGAGGTATAATCAAACTGGAATAAAGAACTTAAAACTTAAAAAACTTAAAACTTAAAACCTGGATCTAAGCTCTACTTACTCACTTTGTCTTAACTAGAACATAAGACTTAAAGACTAGTGGTTTTGAAGGGGCGGGGGGTGAGAGGTTGGGGGAGCCAGGTGGTGGGTTTTATGGAGGGCACGTATTGCATGGAGGACTGCGTGTGGTGCATAAACAATGAATTCTGCAATACTGAAAAGAAATTAAATAAATTTAAAAATTTTTTTTTAAAAGAATGAAAAAAAAAGACTAGTGGTTGTTATAAGTAAAATGGAACCATAATAATACCTATTTCTCAGGCTTATTGAGAGGAGTACATAAAATAAGATCTTTAAAGCAGGTAGTATGGCTACTGTCAGCAGGTGAGTGCTCAGAGAAGGGCAGTTATCTGTCTGTACTGATACTCGAATGTCACTAAAAACGCAAAAGAACAAGTGGCAGAAGATTCCCTCGAAATGTTAGAAATTCCAACTTTAAGCATTTATTCAATTCAGTTATACTTTTCTACTTTAAAGGCATATAATTCTGGGAGAAATACATATTTTAAGCATTCTGTTGACTGTTCTCATTATGTATTACAAATTAGTTATTGCATCAAAACAACAGGTTATATTTTTGTTTGGGGCTCTATTGTTTTCAGAACAGTTTTGCACATGACACAGTGGAATTTCTGCACATTAGCAAGTACTGTCAAGTACTTGGTTACAAGGGTAACCTTGCTTTCCAGATGAGGACAAAGAGTAAGGGACTGAAATCTTGTGAGTGAGAGGTAAAACTTGACTGAATACAGTTTTGCAGAGTTTGGTGTCCAGAACTCTAATTCAGCGGGATTACCTAAGAGCTTGTTTCCTCAGTGCAGAGACTAGAAGAGACAGGCCCATTGTTAGAAAAAGAAAGATTTAAGAAACCATATCTGATTATCAGCTGGTTGTTGTTGACCGATGGCTCCAGGCAACAGTAGAAGAAAGAATGGGGAGGAAGTAACACAAACAGGGAGGTGGGGTCAGGAAGATAGATGGAAGATATGCTGGACAACTCTTTTGTGCCATTTCAAGTAATTCACCTTCACTTCTTGTGTTAACCCGTACTGCAGTGACAGATTTGTGACAGCTTTGTGCAACATGACAGCTCCTTACCTCTTATCCCAAGGCTTCACTAAAGCCATAGCATAGAATGCCCACTGAAACCCCTCTAGCCTTTATAGATGTGCACCTCAGAAGTTCAGGGAAGTTCAAACAAATTGAGCCATCATGCATATATTTAAAAAGAAATTACTTATTTCTTTGAGTGTAAAAGTCTGATTAGCATTTCATAAAGTTCCTCCAAAGATCACAGTGGATTGAGCATTGGTAGGCATTTCTTTTCCTCTGTTTGACTCTTACTGTCCTTCATTCTCTTTCAAGGGATCCAGGCTCAGTACAGTTTAGCAGAAAAATATGGTCTCTGCTCTGCCAGGAAATTATTCACATACTGAAAAAATTACAGGACCACCAATAGGTATTGGAAAGAAATCAAGGAAAAATGTGAAATGGGTTTTGTGGGTATCAGTCCAGGATATCCAAGTATAAGAGATGTATTGTCCTAGAAGCACTTGGAACCTGTCTTAGTTGAGATGGTTTTTGCAGTTTGGATGTAATAGCTGCCCACCTATAGCACTGTTTTTCAATGGTCATCTACAGATCAGTAGCATGGGTATTAGTTAGGAACATATTAGAAATACAAAATTTGGGTGCCTGGGTGGTTCAGTCGGTTGAGTGTCCAAGTTTTGATTTTCACTTAGGTCATGATCTCAGGGTCCTGAGATCAAACCTATATCAGACTCTCCACTCAGCAGGGAGTTTGCTTATGTCCCTACCCCTCTGCCCACTCCCCTGCACTCTTTCTCAAATAAATCTTTAAAAAAAAAAGAAATACAAAATTTTAAGTCCCATCAGATGTACTCAATCAGAATCTGTATTTTATAAAGATTCCAGATAATTTGTATCACATATAAGTTTTAAGAAATACTAACTTACAACAAATGCAGTGGAGATGGCTTACTACAGTGTTGAAGAAGGAGTCAGAAGCCTCAAGAAAGTAAAAAATGACTTCCTTGGAAGGAAACAGAATGGTCCCTTTGCTAAAGCAGTGAGAAATGTATGGGTAAGGGGCTGCTGGCATCTTTTAAAATCTTGGTAAAAGCACTCTTTTCCAGGGCAAGCTTAAATGTAGGGGATATACCTATTGACTGGGATGCCTATTTTGAATGGGAGGTGGTAGACTCTGGAATGGCTGGGACAAGATGGCAACACTCCATGCATGAGGACAAGGTGGATTAATGACCATAATGGGTCACAAGGGCCAAATGCTAATTAGGTTGCTCTAACCTGCAGGGATCTGTGAAGTTGATTATTGAATCCTGGCGTTTTGAGGACTGAGAAAGACAGACAGTTAGATAAATGTTACTTGACTTGAATAACTAGGAAAAAAGAAATGAGAGCTAATGAGAAGAAAGTTGACATCAGTGATCATGGTGAAAAATATCAACCCTTCAGTTTTTAAATGTCAGTTTCACTGCCTCAGAGCCATTGGCTACCTATGGGGATGCTGAGGTGCTAGAGGAAAATCCTTGCAATGTATAGGATGAAAGGAAAATATCCAGACTTCCTGGACACTATTGGACATAGTGTCTGAATTGGCACTGATACCACAGGACTGAAAGTGCCATCATGGTTTTTGAGACAGAATGATGATTAAAGGAATAGAGATGATAAATGAAGGAATCTGACTCAAATCCATCATACAGTGGGTCTAATATATTCATGACCTAACCCCTTGGCTATTTTCTAGTACCTAAGTATATAATTGAGATAGGTATACTTAGTAATTTGAAACAATATCACATCATTTTTCTGAACTGTGAAGTGAGACATTTTTGGAAGAAAGGGTTAAGTAGAGAACCTTAAAACTGATTCCTCCAGTTCCTTAGCAAGATAGTATATCAGAAACAACACTGTCTCCCAGGGGGAATTATGAGATTAACACCACCATCTAAATTTGTAAAATATACAGTTGTAGGCCTTCCTCATATTCCCATTCAAACCCCAAAAGTGTGGAGGATGGGAAAGGCCAGTGGTGAGGTGAATTCACAACCCTCTTCAATGTGTAGCTGGGAAATGTGAAGGAGTAAACATCCACAAGGGCACTCTTAACCAATGGAAGATGAAACTGATCAACAAATGCTCCCCTTGCCTTTATCTCACTGGAGGACAGTTTTCAGAAGTTCTCATGAGATTGAACATTAGCATCCCACACACATGGTGTCAAATAAGTAGCCTTCACGAGAACCAGCTCATGACATCAGGGAGTAGGCTGAACTGGTAGTATGATGAAAGAATTTACCAGAGAGTGTTTTCTCTTGAGGTCAGTCAGTTTTCAGGAGGCTATTAACAAGAGGTTGTTTCCACCGGTAAGCCAAAGTTCTGAGGCCGGAAGGGGAAGGGAGATACTTAACTACAGTTGGATCAAGTTAGTGTGCATTTTGTTCAGATTAGTGAGTGGTAACAAACAGTTCACCTAATTATTTATGAGATAAAGAATGGGAATTTGGAGGGTCTGTGTTTGGCCGTGTCATAGGTAAACACAGGAGCCATCTAAGAGTTTTATCTAAGTTGTGTAGGGAAGGATTGTTCTTTGTAGTAAGTACTTTTCCCAAACACAAGTTGGAGGAAGTCTTCACTATTGCTGTTTTCCCAGAGCACAGGACTTAGGGAAATTTCAACACTGTCAGTGGGCAACTCTGAAACGTCTTCCAATTGCCTTTCCATCTTCCTCTTTTCATGACTCTGTTCCTCACCCCTGCTCTGTGGAAATACTTCCCAAGTAAACTGCCTATATGCAAGCCATTTTCAGGCTCCACTTTTAGAAAAATGGGGGTGGGGCGGGAAGGCAGAAGGAGAGAATCCTCAGGCCAACTCCCTGCTGACCCCAGAGCCACACTCAGGGCTTGAAACGAGACCTGAGCTGAAACCAAGAGCTGGATGCTCAATGGACTGAGCCATCCAGGTGCCCCAATGCCTCTTTTTATGTACACATTTACTCTAACTTAAGTTCAGCAATTGGTTTTTTTCTGTGAAAGGCCAGATAGTAAATATTTGAGACTTTGAGGACCATATGCTCTTTGTCTCAACTACCTATTCACTGTCCCAAAGTCAAAGAGTAAACATATTCACAGAACTTTTTGATAATATGGGTATGAAGTGGAGAATTTTATGTTTGGTATATTAAAGATGGAGGCAGAAAAAGCTATATAAAATAGTAAAAATCCTATTACCCTGCCTTATAACAAGAAAGTAGCCATAAGCAATAGTAAATTAATGGTCATGGCTGCATTCCAGAAAATATCAATACTGCTGGTAGGCTGGATTTGACCAATGCAGAACAGTTTCTGACCCCTAATCTCACAGAAGTTAAAAAGATATATTCAGTTCCTTTAAGACATTATCCCACTTCATGCTTCTGTTTTAGATCATATCATCTTGTCCCCTAGTAAAATACCTTTTTGGTTTGTTTAGCTGGTGACCTTCTAGCCATTCTTTAAAAAAAAATCAGAGACCCAGTTAAGTTATGACCTTTGAAGTAAAGCATTGTTAGCATCCATCCCCGAGAGGTCTTCATCAATATTATTTCACTCTTCTCCTTTACCTAATAAATAGCTTTCTTTTGATGTGTATAATAATTTATTGCCCATCTGTATATCACTTTTCTCTATAGGAATTCCTTTATGAAAGGGAGATTTCATCTTTTAAATTCAGCTCATATTGTGTGTTTTTTGAAACCTTGGTTTATTTGTTGAAAAATTGAAGATACAATGTATATTCTTTTCTGATAACTTGGTCTTCTTGGTTTGCAATTTTGCAAGAAAACTTGCTTCCCCTTAATACCAGACAGCAAAAGACAAATAAAAATTAAAATATTTTCCTCTGGTTACCTTTTTCTTTTTTTCTTTTTTCTTTTTTTTTGCTGGAAATTTTTACTAAAATTTGAAGTTGCAAGGTGCCTCATTAAGAGAGACAACCAGATTTATAGCTGAGATTTTGAGAGAAGAAATAATGGGGAAAAAATATGAAACCATTTCTTTATTTTATAAAGACTTGCTCTTTCAAAATAAATAGGTGATTTAAGGGAAAAAAAAAAAGAATAAAGAACCCTTGGGACACCCGGGTGGCTCATTCATTAAGCAGCTACCTTTGGCTCAGATCATGATCCCAGGGTCCTGGGATCCAGTCCCACATCTAGCTCCTTGCTCATCAGTGAACCTGCTTCTCCCTTTGCCTGCCTCTCCCTTTGCTCATGCTCTCTAATAAATAAGTAAATAAAGACTTAGAAAAAAAATAAAGGACTCTTAAAACTAATTCAGACCATATAGTAACATATTATCTGCAACACATTAAGATCCCAACTTTAAGGCAATCTTCTTTAAACAAAAATGCTGCTAATAGGATTTTTACCATTTTATAAAGCTTTTTCTGCCTCCATCTTTAATATAGCCAACATAAAATTCTCTACTTCACACCCATATTACCAAAAAGTTCTGTGAATATGTTTACTCTTTGACTTTCGGACAGTGAATAGTGTCATCACTAATACATCATAAAAATTAAACTAAACTACAAATAAAATCTTTAAAAGAAAGGGGTTGGGGGGGCGCTTGGGTGGCTCAGTGGGTTAAAGCCTCTGCCTTCGGCTCAGGTCATGATCTCAGGGTCCTGGAATCGAGCCCCGCATCGGGCTCTCTGCTCAGCAGGGAGCCTGCTTCCCTTCCTCTCTCTCTGCCTGCCTCTCTGTTTACTTGTAATCTCTGTCTGTCAAATAAATAAATAAAATATTTTTTAAAATTAAACTAAACTAAAACTAAAACTAGTATCACCTTGTACCATTAGCACAGTTAATAATTCCAGATCTTGCATTTTCTTCAGTGGTAAAATATCTCATATTTCCTTTTGGCTTTTCCTCTACCAGTTGTATTTACTTCAAAAATCATGGTACTGCTTTCGCTGCAGTTAGGTCATAGTTGTCATTAGCTAAAAAATCCTGAGGAAAAAGTAAAACTTACCGAGGGAAAACTAAGAAAGTAACCAAAAAGTCTGTCAAAATATTCTAGTTTGTAGCAGGTAGTAGTTATTATGAAAA
>ML105451.1:0-18191 GCA_003697995.1 Taxidea taxus jeffersonii | reverse complement strand
ATTTTTAAAACCCCAACAAAGCAATGAACTATTTCCAAGTAAATTACATCAATCTAACTTACTTGAAACTTCTTAATATAAGTGCCATTAAAGAGCAATAGGATAGCCCTTAATACTTATAACATATTTATATGTTGTTATAGACTGAATGGTTGTGTCTTCCCAAAATTTATAATTTTGAAACCTAGTCACCTATGCGACGGCTTTGGAGGTGAGTCTTTGAGAGATGTTAGATCATGAGAGTGGAGTTCTCATGAATAGTTAGCTCCCCATTGAAAGAGACACCAGAGAGTGCCCTTGACTCTTCATCATAGGAGTACACAGGAGGAAGATGGCTTTTGATAAAGGAAGAATCCCAACCTCATCAGAGGCTGAATCTGCCAGAATGTTGCTCTTGGACTTTTCAGTGTCTAGAACAGTGAAAAATAAATTTCTGTTGTTTAAAAACCACTAAGTCTATTGTATTCAGTTATGGTAGCCCAAACACACTAAGACATATATTTCTCCAAGGTATAAATAAATTTTGGCTATTCACTTTCACATGCTGTTTTGTTTTGGAGGACAAAATTATGCTCAGAGACTGAGTTTGTCTTTGCTAGGAATTTATTTAACACAGGTTCACTGTGGGAATTTCACAAGTCTAGAGCATGTATAATGATGTCTCTTAGTAAGCCAATAAAGAAAGAGCATGCTCCAAACCAATGATAGATTAATCACACTGTTGTGCCAGGCAAGGGGAGAGGAAAGGAATAGTATCAAAATTTAGTTGAGGTGTACCTTTGTAAAAGCTGGAGCTCAGGAGAGAGGGCTTAGTCAACCAAGAGCTGACATCCAGGTACCAGTGCAGAAGAAAAAGTCCCCTGTAGCTAGAGCACATTGCTAGAGAACAAGAGCAAGGCCACTGGTGCTGATGGGCAGGATGATCTTCAAGGGGTCACTGCAAGGCTTTTGCCATTGCCAGCAAAAGAATTGCCTTCTTCTGACAGGAGCTAATTGTCCAAGGTCTTCAGAGAGATTTTTCGATGAACAAATTGTCTCCTTGGTCAGACCAAATACCCTAGGACAGTCATCACAAACTCTTGTTTTTTATAGTCTGCATACTCCCTTTGCATAGTTGTGTCTTCATATGTTTTTCATTGATAAGCCCCAGAAGTCCCCCTCAGTGGCTGACTACTGAGTTCTTATTGGTGAGAACAGATGAGATGATGACATCCTCACACAACCTGCTTTGTTCTTAGATAAGAACATAAACAAATGGCTTACAACTTCACTTAACAGGTGGATTTGAAAATCATATCAAACCAATACAGAACATAGGCACATACATACCTCTGCTTCTACAGAGGTCATACAACTATTTTTCCACATACAAACTTCATATCAGTAGGAACTCACTTAAATATTGATCATAGATGTCATTTGTCTGATGACTAAAATGTTACCTTCTGTAGATTTCTTCTTAGATATACCTTTTAAAAATATTTACCAGTGAAATGTTTTAAATGAGATAAGGTATTTCATTGTATAGTATTCATTGTGTAGTATGTATAGAGTAAGTATGTGTGTGTATTTATATATCCTCTTCTAGGGCAGTCCCACTAATCTCAAAAGGTGCTTAAAATATAGTAATTTCTCTTCCTAAAGTAGAATATCTATACTTCCATTAAAACCAAGGGCCATCATGCTGTAAAAATGTTTTTTAGGGGTGCCTGGGTGGCTCAGTGGGTTAAAGCTTCTGCCTTCGGCTTAGGTCATGATCCCAGGGTCCTGGGATCGAGCCCCACGTCGGGCTCTCTGCTCGGCAGGGAGCCTGCTTCCCCCTTTCTCTCTCTGCCTGCCTCTCGCCTACTTGTGATCTCTCTCTCTGTCAAATAAATAAATAAAATCTTTATAAAAAAAACTTTTTTAACTGTATCACAGAAATTTTACATTTTTTTTAGAAATTTGCTCTCACAAGTTACTTGAGAATATGCGAATAGCAATTATAAAATAGTCCTCAAAAAACTCAAATATGCTTCATGTAAAAGTACCAGTGCCACTTTCACATTTAATCTGATTAGTATGATTAGATTTTTGTCTTTTTCAATGCAATGTCCTAGACCAGTAGAATGTTATCTCCTAAAATAATCATGGTCAATCAACAAGATAGCCTTACCCTCAACGAATGGCAAATGGGACTGTCAAGGATCTCACATTTAGACACTTTTTTTTTTCTTTTTCCTTCAAAGACCTGTGATAACTGATCAAATAATTGGAGTACCAGATGGAATTACATGAAGATGTGTGTATATTCAGGTGCTAAGAGACCTGTGAATAGCCACTGTTCTGTTATCGTAATTGAAGCTCTCACTGTATATGTAGACTGACTGCAGTATTGTGTAGCTGCGGTAGCATGTTTCCTCACTTGAACTCCTGAAGTCTGTTCAATAACATCTGAGAAAAGTTTGCACCATCTCACCCAGATCTCTATTCTTTTTTCTTTACTTTTTTTTGTTTTTTAATATAGCTATATTTAAAAATATTTTAGAAACATTTAAAAATCTTAATTTTTTAGATAAATAAAATAATACTTCTCCCTCCTTTTTTTGTTTCTGCCTCCTAGTTGCCCTTATGTAAGTATACTTCATATTTTTATATTCATATAGTAGGAGATCTATTTCTTAGGATTGGGGTTACTTGTATAGAAGATGCTCTGTCCATTCTCCCAGGGATCCCTTTGCCATTTTTATGCACCCTGCCTTCATCTATGCTTTCAGTATCAATAGCAACAACCATGTCTCTTTTTGTTAGAGGACTATTTCAAAACTTCTGTGCATTTTTCCTGAATTTATGTAAATGTACAAGAGCTTGTGCATTACATCCAGTTACACAAGCATCCCATAACAAAATCTGATTGAGACAGAGATGTAAATATCCCAGTTCTTTTGCCCCTAATCAGGATTGGAGATCTGACCCACACTTTCTCCAGACCCCACCTCCAAGTCAATCTCATCCACTATGGAATCTAGTGTAGTAACACATACCTTCTTGATCTCGTTCTCTTCTTCATTCTCTTTTCCTACTTTATCAGGTTTTCCTGTGAACACTTCTTTTTCTTTTTAAGATTTTATTTACTTACTTATTTGAGGGAGAGACAGAGAGAACATAGCAGGAGGAGTAGAGGGCAGGAGCAGAGGGCGAGGAACAAGTAGACTCCCCACTGAGTGCAGAGACTGATGCAGGACTGGATCCCACAACCGTGAGATCATGGCCCAAGATGAAAAATCAAGATTGGATACTTAAGCCACTGAGACACCCAGGTGCCCCCTCCTCCAAACAATTTTTAGCAAATCACTCTCAAACCTTGCTCCTAGAAACTACTTCTGGGAAAACCAATCTAAAATATGAGTAACTAAAAAAAAAAAAAAAAAAAAAAAAAACAACAAATTATTAACTTGATTAATGAAGGTAATTTTTTTTTAATCTCACATGTAAAATAATTCTTAGTGAAGGTGGTTCATAGATGGTTCTTGGTCAGAATTAGTCAATAGTGGACTTTAAGATAGACTTGGTGGGCAAAGTGTAGTAGCTACCATTACTCTCCATACCATATCTATTCAGATATTGTGATGAACAAATTTAAAGATGCCAGTCAAGTTTCTGGCTCTCCTCTGCCCCTCTTCTAGCTATTCTCTCTAACTGTCAGCCCAGTTGACCTTAGCAGAACTAAGACCACCCATGGGAGCTTGACTGTAGGCTCACTATACTGCAGGCTCACTTACTGTAGTGGCAGCTACAGAGGTCAATAGCTTCCCACAGCCTTCCTCCATGAGTTTCCCTCTTCCATGCTGGTAACTGAAAGAGCCTGCCTTCTCTGATTGACTTGAAAAAGGCCCATCAGTTATTTCTCTAAATCTTCACCTACATAGATCTTTCACAATTGTGCAAGATTTATTTTGTAACTAAGTTTCTTATCAATAACATTCATTGTGACTTATATATATAGTGACTCACACATCACAGACATTACATAAATATTTGATGAATAAGTAGGTGGTGATTTTCCTGGGAGAGGTAATTTACTAAGTGACTGGGAAATTATATCCCCCAAATATTAAGTACTTTCCTTTTCACTTATAGAATTAAGTTCAGTCATAAGCAATGAAGATATTCCACTAAACTTATACATCCTTATGATGTTTATAATTCATAGAAATTATTTTTTTTTCTTTTTTTTACTTTAGAAAAGAAGGCAAAAGAAAGGCATAGGAGTAGAATATTTGCATCCCCTGTTGATAATTCAAATTGATCAAGTGATCAATGTACAAATCATTGCCTATCTAACTAGAGCATAGATGAATGTGTCCAAAGAAAACATGATTCAGTGTCTCTGCAAATAAATTGGACCATATTGAACTTTCTTTATCCCACTAAACAAAAAAAGGACATTTATTGATAAGCATCTAGGAAATATTAAGTCATTTGTAGTTAAATACATGAAATATTATAAATAGTAATTCAAAATTAGCTTTGAAAAACAGCAGGGTTTAGGTGTTGCATTTGTGCAAAAGGACTCAAAGTATCACTTGTTTTATTCAACTTTACAGTGAGAAAATCCAATAGGAATCACTATGAATTATACCTTACCTCATGTAGTCATGATGTTTACCCATGGAAAAGGGTAAATAAAGAATGAGACATGGATCCCAAGATTTTATCGTACATGTGAGAAACTATTTAATACAATAAAAACCCAGGAAAGTTAACATTTTCCAAGCTAAACTATACAGAAATTATTTATATGTCAATTTTTAATACTGCCCTCATTATTAATTTTCAAGATGCTTAATAAATTCTAGTGGAAGCGGGGCACTTGGGTGGCTCAGTTGGTTAGGCATCTGCTTTTGGCTCAGGTCATGACCCCAGGGCCCTGGGATCCAGACCCACATTGGGTTTTCTGCTCAGTGGGGAGTCTGCTTCTTGTTCTCCCTCTGCCTTTTCCCTTGGTCATGCTCTCTATTAAGTAAATAAATAACACATTTTAAAAATAAATAAATAAATTTGAGCAGAAGCATTAATATGTTATTTTCAATTCAAGATAGGTATTATTCTGCTGTTTCAATTGGATTACCATTTTTTCTTCCTACTCCACTTTCCCCCAAACAATATTATGTCTAATTATATTTTTCAGAAAGGAAAATTAACTATGAGGTGGTCACATAGTAAAATGCTGCCTTTAACTCTTCTTGAGTTAAACAGCTTAGAACTCCACACTATACATGGGAATGTTTTCAGTGTGTTTATATGTTAGATCTAAGGTGATTCTGATATGAAGCTAGCATTTCAAACTTCTCTCTCTTTACCATACAGAGCTCTAAAGATATAGATAGGTATAGATAACTATTTGCCTCACAAATACCTTATAGGACATAGGCATTATATAAGAGTGAAGTAATATTTAACAACATTTTTTGCACTAAGTGTATTGTGGAAAATTCCTTCTCTGGTGTTGATTAGTTCTATGACCTAACCTCATTTCTCCTCTCTAAGATGTGTTTCCATATTTGTAAAAAAGGAGAGAAGTTATCTACCTGGCTTACCTCAGAGAGTTCTTCTGAAATTCAGTGGAATGAATGAATGTACAAATGTGTTTATAAACCCTAAGACAGTGGATGGCTGAAAAAAAAACAACCAAGCAAACAAAAACTCCCAATATTGTGAATTACTCCAAGTATGTATTGTAATTCACCTTCTTTCAGTCACATCTTAAAAATATTTTCATAGCAACGTCGAGACTGGTGTTTGACCAAATAATTAGTTACCATAGTCCAGTTGACATATAAGATTATCCATCAGAGTAGGCCTTCAATAAATGGAAGGTGTCTGCCACAAGCATGAAAATGTACAGATATCATTAACACAAAAAATTCATTTTAAATATGAAAGCATTCACACACAAAAACAGAAAAATTAAACATTAAAATGGACTTTACCAAGGGGGATCTAGGTGGCTCAGTCAGTTGGGTGTCTGCCTTTGGCTCAGGTCATGATTCCAGGGTCCTGGGATTGAGCCCCACCTCAGGCTCCCTGCTCAGCAGGGGAGTCTGTTTTTCCCTCTCCCTCTGCTTCCCACTCTTTCTGCTCATACTAGCTCTCTCTCTCTCTCTCTGTACATGTGTCAAATAAACAATCTTTAAAAAATAAAATAAATAAAAATTAAAATGGACTTCACCATTAAGAAACAGTATTCCTGTTGCTAATGTTGTTGGGGAATAAAAGAAAAAGCAGAAAATCTTTATTTAAAAATAATAGATATATTTGGAAAACAATTTGGTGATTTCTTGTGAAACTAAACATACTCCTTCTATACGATCCATCAGTTGTTCTCCTTAAAGTTCACTCAAAGGAGTTGAAAGTTTATGTTCACACAAATACCTGAACATTGGTGTTTATAGCAAGTTTATGTTAAATGCCCACATTTGGAAGCAATCAAGACGTCTTTTAGTAGGTGAATGGGTAAACTGGGGTACATCCAGATAATGGGATATTCAACACTAAAAAGAGCTGAGCTGTCATGCCATAAAGAGATATGGTAGAATCTTAAATGTGCATTGCTAAGTGAAAAAAGCCAATCTGAAAAAGCAATGTATTATAGGATTCCAACCACATGACATTCTGGAGAAGAAAAAACTGTAAAAACAAAAAAAAAAAAAAAAAAAAAAAATCAGTGTTTACCAGGGGTTTGTGGAGGGAAGAAATGAATGACAGCGCACCAATGTTATGACAATGCAAATATCCTGTATGATAGTATAATGATGTATATATGTCATTATGCATTTGCCTAAACTCATAGAATGTACAACATTGAAAGGAATTCTGTCATAAGCTATGGACTGTGGGTGAATGTGATGTGTCAATGCAGGTTCATCAATGGTAATGAATGCTCCACTCTGGTTGGGGAGGTTGATAATGGGGATGGGAGGGAGGGTTCTATGCCTGTGTGGAGGCAGAGGATATATGGGAAAACTCAACCTTCCCCTCAATTTTGTTTTGAACCTAAAAAGTCCTCTTAAAAAGATCTTTTAAAAAGTGGTAGATATTGGGGTATCTGGATGGCTTAGCCAGTTAAGCGTCTGACTCTTGATTTAGGCTCAGGTCATGTGATTGAGCCCTGTGATGGGGTCCATGCTCAACATGGAGACTGCTTAAAATTTTCTTTCTCTCTCTCTTTACCTCTGCTCCTCCCCCACCCACTCACATGTTCTATTTATCAGATAAATAAATAATTATGTGAATAAATAAATAAAAAGTGATGGATATTGTCACATAAAAATTACTGCAGGGGGGCGCCTGGGTGGCTCAGTGGGTTAAAGCCGCTGCCTTCGGCTCAGGTCGTGATCCCAGCGTCCTGGGATCAGGCCCCGCATCGGGCTCTCTGCTCTGCGGACAGCCTGCTTCCTCCTCTCTCTCTCTGCCTCTCTGTCTACTTGTGATCTCTATCTGTCGGATAAATAAATAAAATCTTAAAAAAAAAAAAACTACTGCAGGAATTAAGGTGGGTGACATTGTCAGCCATGGGTTAGGGGATATTGTACTATTCTATTTCTATCTCAAAATCAGAGCATTTTTGTAATACATTGTATTATCTAGGATCTCTCCCATGAATGACCTTGTCATCAACAGAAGGAGACAACTTAAGATAACAGGTGGAGAAAGAAGGCCGCTGGACGCTCATCAGGAAAAAAGCTGAAAAGTGTAGCAGACACTAAACTTTAAAAAAAAATTTTAACTTTAAAATGGAAATTTTGAGGGTACCTGGGTAGTTCAGTCAGTTAAGCGTCTGACTTTGGCTCAGGTCATGATCTCAGGGTCCTGGGTTTGAGCCCCACATCAGGCTCCATGGTCAGAGGGGAATCTGCTTGTTCCTTTCCCTCTGCCCCCTCCCTTGCTTGAGCTCTCTTTCTCTGTCTCTCTTTCTCTAGTAAATAAAATATTTTTTTTTAAAAAATAAAATGACAATTTGGAAATATTTTTAACATATAGTTGAAAAAGTTCACAGTATCTGTTGAGTGAAACACAGAATATGTAAATGGCTCAGGCCAGTTGTTCAAAACAGAAAAAGAGTAAGAATCTATTTTTTTAATTGAAACTTAAACTTTTAGGACGTGGAACATGTAATATTGTCTCCTGTAGAGAGGCATCCATATTTTCTGATCAGTAGCACCCAAGTAAATAGAAATGTAAATTACCTTTTCTTAGGAAATTAGAAAAGAACAACATTCTAAACTACATTATTTGTATTAATCCTCACATTTTGCTTTTTAAATTCAAAAGGCTAAGATGTGAGAGGGAGTCCCCTACGGTGCTTCTGGGACTCTCTCAAGGAAGAAAGAGAGGAAAGGAGAAAGGGAAGTTAAGGTCGAACTTGTAATCTTTCTCATTTTTCAAAGTAGAGAATATATTTGTGAAATTTGTGCAATTATCCCCAAGCTCTTAGAGCTCTCAGAATTAAAAAAATATATATATTAAAATATATATATACTTATATTTATAAATTAAATTAATAAATAAATGCATGTTAGCATCATTTCTTCATCAGCATATTTGGAATATATTATTTTTACTCTTAAAGATATCATATTAAATGAATATTGAGGTCTTAAAGCCATGGCAACTGTTTCGTGTGTCTGCGTGCCAATATCAGAAAGGCTAAAATGAGTGGAAAATGTCAGTTCCTAGCCAGGAAACTAAAACAAAGGGAGGAGAAGAAGAAAAGTACCAGGCACCTAGACCCTTAAATCAGCACTGTCGGGAATGTGGCAGGCCATTCTTTCTCTGCTCATGACTTTGGTTTGCAGAGGAACTGAGTTGCACTTGAGTCATAAGGTTTCACTTATATAAGGAAATAAATGAAGTTGGAGCACAAATCAAAACATGGGGCTTGGTTAAACAACTAGAGCATGAATGAATGAGAAGGGTTCTGGCCTATGTTTCATTAGATTCATCATTTAGTTATAATTTCCCTTTATTTGAGAAATCATGTTTAACTCTCTGAAAGTTTTCAAGCTATATTCTTCAAAACATAACTAAAAAATCCTGTTCCAGTCAAGAAGAAAAAAAGATTTCTCCAGAATCTGTTTAATATGAATGAACACAATCTCTTGATAAAGTTTCAAAATGAATGGAATTGACACAGTCTAGTGATCTTCCAAATTAGCTGTCCTCATCCTATCAGAAATACATAAAAACGTGTGTGTGTGTGTGTGTGTGTGCGTGCGCGTGGGAGATTCAAAATTCTTAGAAGTAATGCAGTCACAAGACCTTGCCAGAAACTCAAAATAATTCCTCTGTTTCGTGACAACAGAGAAAAACACTGTTCACATAAAATGGAAGGAATTCCAGTGTCCTGCCACAGAGGGAACAGAATTCGACACACACAAAACCATACCCAAATTATCTCACATTTAATAAGAAGTCAGTTTTGAAATATTTCTCATGTGGCAATTTTGATCTCTTGACCACAGGTTTCTCCACTCATTTATTCCTGACTTACTTTTCCTTCACTATTTCCAAGCCTATTTTCTTTTTTTTGTTCACTCGCCATACACCATGACATTTTCCCCTATATTCCTGACATATGTCTTGTTTTGAAGGTCCTAATTTGGGTTCTTATTTATTTTCTCCTGGCCTACACATTCTGTATTTGAAAAAAATCAAAATGCAGTGAAAGAGGCTATAATAAAAAATATCAAATGCTATTTTCTTAATTCTATTTATACAGGAATCTTAATTTTCCTATTTTGTCTTTTTTTTTTTAAACTGGGCACACATTAAAGTGACATAGAGTGAAACCAAGATATTTGTTCGCTATATTTATGCAAAAATATTTATTTTTTTGTTTATTTGTTTATTTCGATGAACCCCTTAAGAGGGAAAAGAATTTGAGAGGGGGAATTTAAGCACATGTAATAAATCTTTCTTTTTGAGCCCCTACCTAATTTAAAAATTTTTCTACTTCTGGGTTAGACCATCATAAATCCCATGCTCAAATAAGTTTTTAGAAATGCAAAATTTCATATATTTTAAAACTACCAGCGATTTTAGCCAATGAAAATAATTAAGGAGTCTATCGCTTTAGCTAGAGAGGTACTTACTCAACATGCCCCAGTTGAGAAGACCTCGAGGAAAGCTTTATGAAAAATTCAGAAGAAATATCTACAGGTGTGGTGAGTGTTTCAACAAATCACAGTCTTTGCCTAGTGGAAAATTGTGTTCTGCATTTGGACTGCTATAATAAATACCATAGACTGAGTGAATTAGAAAGAACAGAAATCCATTGCTCACAGTTCTGGAGGCTGGAAGTCCAAGACCAAGGCTCTGGCATGGACAAGTTCAGGTGAAGGCCCTCTTCCCAGTTGCCAAATGCCACCTGCCCTGTGACTTCTTGCTGTGCCCCCCATGGAGGAACATGGCTATGGGGCACTGTGAGGTTTCTTTTATCAGAGCAGTAATCCCACTCATAAAGTCTCCACCCTCACTACTCAAGCACCTGGCAAAGTCCCCACCTTCTAATATCGTCACCCTGGACATTAGGATTTGAAAATGAATTTTGGGGGTACATTCAGACCATAGCATTCTGCCTCTGGTTCCCCAAAATTCATGCCCTCCTTACATGTCATTCAAAAGTCTACATCCAGGGGCACCTGGGTGGCTCAGGGGGTTAAAGCCTCTGCCTTCGGCTCAGGTCATGATCTCAGGGTCCTGGGATCGAGCCCCGCATCGGGCTCTCTGCTCAGTGGGGAGCCTGCTTCCCCCTTTCTCTCTGCTTGCCTCTGCCTACTTGTGATCTCTGACTGTCAAATACATAAATAAAAATCTTAAAAAAAAAAAGTCTACAACCAAAATCTCATCTGTATATCATCTGAACCAGATATGGGTGAGAATTTCTCTGTGAACCTGTGAAATCAATTATCTAATGCACTTCTAAAATACAACTGTAGGGCAGGCATAGGATAGACACCCCCCCTCCATTTCAAAAGGTAGGACTAACAGGTCCTGAACAATTCCAAAACCTTAAGGCCCACCAAGGTGGAAAGTCCTGTCTTCTGGACATACCAGAGCTATAATTTTACTTTCTGGATACACTGAGGTGGGGATTCTTCCTCAGAGCATACTAGGGCAGCTCCTTGCCTCAAGGCTTTTCTGAACACAGACTGCTTGTGGTTTTCATGGTTTGGAGTCTAATGCCTGTGGCTCTCCTGTGCTGGCACCTAACACTGGTGGCTCTATAGGATTGAATTTTGGAGGGCAAACATGCCCTTGTGGTTCCACTGGGCATTGCCCTGGTGAAACATATCTGTGATCCACCACCTGGATCCAGCACCCTAGAGATCCAGTCAGCTCCATCCTCGAAACTCTAGGTAGAGATGTGGAAGAAATATCTACACCTGTGAAGAGCATCCATTTGAGCAAATCACAGTCTTCACCTAGTGAGAAATATACAAAGAACAGTCCCTCACTTTTAGGCCTTTAAAACACAGTTTGAGAAACAAGATGTCAAAGTAAAAAGTGTAAATTATAACTTAAATGTAATATCACTGTAACAATGGAATAATTGTTTTAATGTCATACATGATTAATTCAAAAGAATTGCCCAGAAAATTATCATTGTAGAAAATCAAAAGAAAATCGGTCTGAGAACATTAGAGAAGGTTTGGAGAGTAAGTAGGATCTGAGCTGAGTGACAAAGATTAGGTCAGATGTAAACAGGGGTTAAATGTTCAGAGAGAACAGAGATTAGCCACAAAGTTTTTTAACAGCAACTTGATTGCCTAAGATAAAATTAATAGATTTGATTTGAGGACAGAGAAGATTATCATTTTAAAAATAAATAAAAAGTTAAGTTAAATACTGCTCACAGCATACTTATAGCATGGAAAACCTTTTGCATTTTTTCTGTGACTGCTGATATCCATTTTGGTTGATTAATTCATGATTAATCTTTTTCTTTTATTAAAGACTTAATGAAGAAAGGTTGGAAAATTTTAAAAAGCATGTGGATAGAAGAGAATAACTTTATTTACTAACAGCTATTATGACCATATAAAACTGCTGGACAGTTTAAAGTCAAGTTTTACTAAGTCAAATAAGAATTTTTCAAACATTCTTATCTCATGATTCATGTAGAAATTAGTTGGCTCCCATATATCATTAATTATCAACTAGAAAAATTAAATTTAAAAAAATATATTTCCAATAAGACATAATGTTATTTTAAAAACACATAACAAAACCGCAAATTCTTGAAAGAAAAATTTTAGGGGGTTAAGGGGGTAGGAAAAGAATAAATGAAACAAGATGGGATCAGGAGGGAGACAAAGGAAAAGAGACTCTTAATGTCATAAAACAAACTGAAGGAGGTGGGGGGAGGGGTGTCGGGAGAGGGGGGTGGGGTTACATTATATGTTTATAAAAAATAAAAAATAAATTAAAAAAAGAAAAAAATTATAAAACATTACTGAAGGACAAAAAGATGTGAAAAACTAAAAATATATAGCATGTTGATGAGTTATAAAGCTGCCATTTCTATCCAAATTAACCTCTAATTTCCATACAATCACAATAAAAATAACGCATTATTTTTCTTAGGACTTGACAAGACATTCTTCAAATTCATATGAAAAAACAAAGTACCAAAAATAGTCAAGATAATGGCATAAGCAAAGATAAGGGGTGTGTACTCATAGCTATCAAGGCAGACAATATCAACAATCTAGTGAAGACAGTGTAGTTTGGCACTTAGGAGATAAATGGAGTAATGGACTCTGGATTAGAGTTGGAACCAGATTGTTACAGACGTGCAATTTGATAAGTGATAGAGGTACCAATGCAAATGCGTGTGAAGTTAATAAATTATTCAATACATGGATTTTTCCCTTTCATAACAAAATAAGTTCCAGAGTAAGACTTTTCTAGGTAGAAGATTCCAGTATGAACCAGTTATTTTCTTTGGCGCTTTAAAATAGCACTCCATGCAAAGAGAAAAATAAGAGAAACACACACACACACACACACACACACACACACACACACCGCTACACATACCCCTACACACACCGCATCTTTGAGAAATGTAAAAGATAAAAATATATAGAAAGAGTGCCAGAAGCAATGGCTATCAGGCAGGGTCATGGAATTAAGTTAATAGAGAACATATACAACTACAGAATTTGGAAAGGGCTAGCAAAGCATATTTTGCTAAGGGCCCAGAAGAAGAGGTACAGCCTGATAAACAAAAGCAAAATCCCTGTCTTCCACTTTTGTAGTAAAAACATGCTGCATTGGGCAGACATCTGGAGTTCTTCCAATGACTACAGTTTCCAGAAGCAACAGGAACAGTGGATTGTAGAAAGTTGCTCCAAGATATCATGCTCTTATCTCAGCAATTCTTGCCCAGGTGTCACATCCCACTGATGTGTCAGGGAATGGGGGGAGTGAGTGACATGTCATCTGTTACTAAGAATAAAAACACACAAAATTGCAAATTATTTGTCTTTCCTTAAACAAGTATGGATTTTTTAAATTTTTTATTAACATATATTGTATTATTTGTTTCAGGGGTATGGGTCTGTGATTCATTAGTCTTACACAATTCACAGCACTCAACATAGCACATACCCTCCCCAATGTCTATCACCCAGTCACGCCCCCCCAAAACAAAACAAAACAAAAAAGACAGATTTGAGATTATTTCTAGTCCTATTAATCCCTCACTGGGTATCAGGTATGACTTTGGCTGCTATACTAGGTATGAGTTTTGACAGTCCGGTCTATCAGAGCAGAACCAGTGGATTGAAAACCACTGCCTAGAGTTAGTGCTCCATTAATGTTAAGCTTGTTAATGTCAGATGCCTTCCTAGTCACAGACACAGATTTTGACAAAATTCTGCATCCATATATACCAGAATATATATTTTCCTTCAAGACCCCACCTTGGAGGAGAAAACTTCTGAGAAATTTCCCTCACAACAGTGCCTTTTTGCCTGGATGTCTGCTAGAAGAGGTTCAGGGGGGAAGCCAGGTCTCTGTGTCCCTAGTTACATTTCAAAAACACCCACAAACCAAAAATTAAAATTACTAAGGAAAGATTTTTTTTTCTCCTCATCTTCTATTTCCACATTCGTGGCCTCAGGACATTTCTCCTTAGGAGGAGAGAGGCAGCTGAAGAAAATCTACCAGCCAAAGAATCAGTTCTACAAAATATCTTTCTGTCATCACCTTAATTCCAGGAGAGACTGTTCCTGCCTCTCAAACCATCACTAGAGTCTATAAGACAAACTGAATAGCAGGACACCCAGGGGTACGTACCTGAAAAGAAACCTTTGTCTTCCCCTTAAAAAAAAAAAAAAGAAATTGAGAGAGAGAGAGAGAATCAGGAATTCAGGAATGTTTTTATTACATCTCACACAGTCCCTTTGATTGGTTTATTGCTTACTCCTTTTCCTTGCTCTGTGAAGGATGGGAGGGAATCCTGAGTGGTGAAGACCGGTGGAAGCATTGATCTTTCATGTCCATTTAAGTAGTTGCTTTATCTGACAAAAATATTTCCTTCTGGAAGAGAAGGTGCTTGTATTATTCTCAATCTCCTTTTGGTCCTTAATCAGGAGGTACTCCTATATTGAAGAACATTCTTTATCCACATATAAGTTTGTTTCTTTGTTTGTTTCTTTTTCAGCATTTGGTCTCGTTTTATGATTTGATACAGGATGGAGAGTTTTTGATTTTATGAAGTGATATCATTAGGATTCAACAGTGGTGCCATGCTCTTTTTTAAAAAATAGAATAGGTACATCTTTTTAAAAAGAAGACTTCTAGTAAGATTATAGGTCGAGCATACTATTTTCTAGTCTTTCCCATCTCATTATTTAACCCATTCATTATATTGATCCCTTACTATGAAATAGGTCATAAATTGCAGTATATGAGAAGATATATTTTTGGCTAAAGTATTTAATATCTGGGAAATGTGAGAAATGTAAAAGTGTATATCCTTGTAAATTTCAGATCGTATGCAGAGAGTAGATGGCAAAAATAATCACCCCAAATGGTGGTGGAGATCTAGATTTCAGAAATTTAGATTTATACTTCATCCAGGTGGACATATCAGCAGCTATCACCTAGATGAGGATATACACAGATATAGGAATGATTTTTCATAAAAGAAAGGAATAGAAATCAAATTCACGTTGATAAAGATCAGGAAACCAATTCCAAATATAATCATGATAGAGTAAGAACATTGTGAATTAAAAATACATTGCATTCCTATCTCACCTCCAAGCTTCCAAAGGCACAACTGCACTGTGCCACACTTTCTTTTTTTCTCTCCCATATGGACATGATGCCTGATGCCAAGGTCGTCATCCCAAGGAGTGAGAGAAAATGCAGGAGAATCTTAGAGCCGGACAGAGGGAAGCCACTGAACCAATGTGAGCAGCAGCTTCTTCTTAGGGAAGCAAAATAAATCCTATTGGTTTCAACGACTGTATGTTATGTTTTACTATGTTAAAGCAGTAATTCTCAACTGGTGTGTGTGTGTGTGTGTGTGTGTGTGTGTGTGTGTGTGTGTGTGTACGAGGGGAAGATTTTGCCTGCAAGAGGGCATTTGGTACTGTCTGAAGACATTTTGGACTGTTGTGATGGGATACAGCCGGCATCCGGTTAGTAGAGCCCAGCAATGCTGCTAAGCATCTTACAACAGTGAATAGGTCACCCCCCCCAAAAAAAACAAAGGAATATCTGGCTACAAATTTCAAAAGTGTCAAGGTTGAGAAACTTCGACTTAAAGAATTATCTGAAACCAGTGATGTAGTTTGTACATTCGTGTCCCCTACAAAATTCATGTGGTAAATCCTAATCTCCAAGCTTGATGGCATTAGGAGATGAGGCCTGTGGGAAGTTTTAAAACCCTCTGGAATTGGGTTAGGGCCCTATTAAAGAGACCCCACAGAGATCCCTTGCCTCTGCCACTGCCTGAGAACACAGCAAGAGGGTCCTATATCCTAAAGAGTCAGAAGACTGTCACCTGCCACCACATGGAATCTTCCCCTGCCTTCATCTTGAATGTACCAGCCTCCAGAACTGTGAGAAATAGGCTATGAATTTTTTATAAGCTGCCCAGTCTGTGGTATTTTGTTACAGCAGCATGAATGGGCTAAGACAACCAGTTAGCGAAACATCCCTAATTGGTAATCATACCAATTCTTCATTTTACCCACAGAGAATGACCAGTGTGTTTTCATGTTGTACTTTGTTTACCATGCCATGATACAACCGTCCTTTCTATTACGCTTGTTCATAGCTGTACTATTTCTAACACCTGCTGGTTGTACCGCCGAAATGTGGTTTGTAATTCTGTGTTTGTGTTGTCTCGCTTGAAGGCATGAACACTAGCAAGCTGCCCTGGGCTGTGAGCATCATGCAGTGTCCAGCTTGCCCTGAGCAGTACTCAGAAGAAACTTACTGAATGAGGCCTTGATTCTGAATTTTTAGGAAATGAAAAATATGCATATTCTGAATGAGCCTTAATCATAACATACATTTATTAGACTTTGATAAGAGGAATAACTTCCCTTGGTTGCATAGGTCATGGAGTGATAAGTGAATTTTTTCTTCCTTCGAAGCTTACACAAAAATAAAAATTTCCCATGGGACAGCTGGGTGGCTCAGTCGGTTAGGCATCTGCCTTCAGCTCGGGTCATGATCCCAGGGTCCTAGGATCCTGGGATTGAGCCCCCCATCTGGCTCCCTGCTCAGCAGGGACTCTGCTTCTCTCTCTGCCTGCTGCTCTCCCTGCTTGTGCTTTCTCTCCCTCTCTCTCTCAAATAAATAAATAAAAATTAGAAGAGAAAAGAAACTAAAATTTTCCCTGTATACCTATGGATGAGTCAAAATACTTGAACATTTTCTGTTATTCTTCTATTGTTAAAAGTAAATAAATTGAGGGGCGCCTGGGTGGCTCAGTGGGTTAAGGCCTCTGCCTTTGGCTTGGGTCATGATCCCAGGGTCCTGGGATCGAGCCCCGCATCAGGATCTCTGCTCGGCAGGAAGCCTGCTTCCTCCTCTCTCTCTCTCTCTGCCTGCCTCTCCACCTACTTGTGATCTCTGTCTGTCAAATAAATAGATAAAATCTTAAAAAAAAAAAAAGTAAATAAATTGAATAAAAGAACTAGTTCTGGCCAGACTTGATGCTGTTATAAGGTGGCATTATAACTCTAAAAAATTAATATTTTATATATGCACTATCTTTAATACACTAGGTATTTTCTTAGAATATTTTTTAAAGATTTTATTTATTTATCTGACAGACAGAGATCACAAGTAGGCAGAGAGGCAGGCAGAGAGAAAGGAGGAAGCAAGATCCCTGCTGAGCAGAGAGTCCGATGCGGGGCTCTATCCCAGGACCCTGAGATCATGACCTGAGCCGAAGGCAGAGGCTTTAACCCCCTGAGCCACCCAGGCACCCCTCTTAGAATACTTTTACAAAACTGAGCAGTCAGGAGATAGGGGAAAGTAGGAATTTTACATTTCAATTAATCAGGATGAAAATTAGTTGAAACATGAAGATTGATATTTCACCATTTTCATTTTAGAATAAAAGTATAAATATATTATCTAAATACAATGTTATAAATTTAGTGATTATTTACTAGACTATAATGTAATAATAAATAATAAACAATAATAATATATATTATAATTATAAGAATTAGGCTTTTTGGGGAACACTTTGTGGCAGACATTTTCTAAACAGTCTGCATGTGTTATATTAATTAGACTATTTAATCCTCACAACACTCTTAAGATCATTGTCAACAATATCATGATAATGTCCAATTTTCAGATGAGGAAATATATACGCAACTCACCTGACATAATACAAATAGTGATAGAGTCAGTATGCATACTCTTCTTACAACTGAAATATTATGTGACATCAAAATAGATGAAACGGATAAAGCAGAAATAACCTGCTGGTGATCAGATGAAAAGAGTGGCCCCCAGAGGCATGTGGCTTCCGGCTCACAGCCTCAAGCCAAAGCCATCTGCAATCTGGGTGCCATTTTTCCTGATAAAATGTGTCATTACTCTGTTTCTATATATACACCAATAGACAATAGTTCATTATAATTCATTTATGTATTACTAAGTAT
>ML105450.1:15908-33983 GCA_003697995.1 Taxidea taxus jeffersonii | reverse complement strand
TGGTCCTAGTGAAATAGTGGATCTGGCAATGGTCTTCAGGGACCCCGAGCATCACCCCCAGAGCGCTTGGCCATTATTGGCCCTCTGAGGAAATGCAAAGCATGCTCATGAAGCATTCTTGCCAAAAGATGGCCTGTATCTGATCAGATTGCTGTTCGATCCGCCAGGCCAGAACAAATACAGGATTCACAGGACATGGCAAGAACAGGGGATCCAATCAGCCAGAGGAAGACTGCGAAGTTGATTTCTTGAACAATCGGACTTCTTGAACAAATTAATTACAAAGAAACAAAAGAATACTTGTATATATATTGAGATTTGCAGATGGAATAACAGGGTGCCTGGGATTTGCTTCACACCGATCTTTGGTGGGAGGGGGTCTGGGGATGGGCAGGATCCAAGGTTTTAGAAGTGGAGGAGAGTGAGTGAGGCCCACTAGGAAGGTCTCCATTCCACGGTGGAGGGTGCCTGAAATTTTCTGTAATGAACAGATATGCAGGGTTTAGTCAAATTTATTTTGATCACAGAGCTGGTTTTCTCTGTGGCACATCCCTCACGGCTACTGAGGCGTTAGATACAGTGGGAAAGACCAAAATGTTTTAAGGTCCTTGAAACCTGACTTTTTCTTTAGATAGATCCTAGATCCTTTCAAAACACCAGCTCCAACCCATGAGCCTCAATGGAGAGAGCACATTGCCTCTCGGGTGATTTCAGTACTTTTTGGAATAAGTAATCAATTTTTTTAAAAAAGTGAGAAAAGTGAGAAGTAATGGGAACGAGGACGACAAGGCTGCTGGACACCTTCAGACATTCCCGAGCATTGCTTGCAACAAACCTGTCACACAGGGACTGCTCTCCCTGCTCTGCGGTGAGGGAATGGGGTGCTGAGTGGCGCAGGGTCACCAACCCAGGCTGCTTCCTCAGACCCTGAGCTCCCTGCTGCTTAAGGCTGTCTTCCTTCCCCCAGGGAAGCGGCACCGCAGGAGCAAACTTACTAAGATCATTTGGTTGCAGACATGCAACCTCCTGCATCTACTGTCTCTTGGCAGGACATGGCACAGGCGGGACAGGTCCCCTCTCCTGGGGCTGGCCTGGACCAGCCCTGCGTGTTCAAGCTGGTCCTCCTGGGAAGTGGCTCCGTGGGCAAGTCCAGCTTGGCTCTCCGGTATGTGAAGAATGACTTCAAGAGCATCCTGCCCACCGTGGGATGTAAGTGACATGGGACAGCACGCTCTTGGTCAGTCTGCTAAAGGGGAAGACAGGGTGATGGCCTAGGGGTGGGGCATTCCCACACTCTCCCGGGGCTTTGGGTGGTGCCCAGCATGGCAGGGAGTGGATGAGGCCCCCCATGGTCAGACACATGTGCAGTCCAGAGAGCGGTCTGGTGTCAACTTAGCAGGAGGCTGCAGGGGGCAGGGGTTCAGGGTCAGGGCCTTGGGACCCCAGGGCACGGTGTGAGGGGTTGTTCCTGGTGGATGGGGAGCCCAAGGGAAAGCCCCCTAGGCTCGGCCACTCAGCTGCCCAGATAGGCTGACCTCGTACCCTGCCCAGGGTCCCTCCTGCCAATGCTGCTCCCCTGGGTAGTGTCCTGAAGAGCAGCTCCCTTTCTGCCTGGTCTCAGTTAACCACCTGGCCTGGATTGGGGGATGGGGCGGCATGGAGGGAAGACCCACTCCCTACTTCTTAAAGAGGTAACAGGTCATATCTCTTGGGGAAAAGGGCCTTTGGAGCATCTGCTGGGTCGTCGACTTCTGTCACACAATGTTCTAGGGCCGGAAATCCTGTTTTCCACCTAAAATAGAGAAACTCAACACGTACTTCATGCCAGCCCTCCTGGGAGGTGGCCAGCATGGTCAAGGAGAGATCCTCCACTCAGAACTCAGAGCTTTTGGCCTTTGGACTTGGACTCTGCCATGGACAAGCCTTTTGCTTGGCACTTAGTCGAGTCCACTCACTCACTCACTCATTCATTCATTCACTCCCTCCCTCACTCATGTGGCGAGTACCTGCTGGGTATGGCCTCTGTTCCAGGCCTGCACTAGGTGTGGAGGGTTCTGGAAGACGCCAAACAGGGGCACTGGACAGGGACACACAACGGTAACTTTGATGCATGCATTAGCTACTTGGAAGCCCTGCAGTCTTCTCAGGACAGTGACTGCCAAGAGTGCCAGAGGGACATGGGGGCCGAGAGACCTGCTAGGTCCAAGGCCCCCAGCACTCATGGTGAGCCGGGTAGAGAAGGAGTGAGGGGCTGGCTCCAGGACAGGGGGAATCTCCAAAAGAGCTCATAAAGACGGTAGTTCAGGCTGGCTGAGGGGGCCCAGGGCAACCTTCTCCATCAGCAGGAAAAGTGACATCAGTCAGCTGCGATACTGGACCGGACTTAAAAGAACACAACGAAGTGCTAAGTCTGGCCTGGGGGGTGGGGGGCTTCAGTGGAAAGCAGAGACTGGAGAAGGGGGCCTGGCCCAGCCAGAATCCGGTTGTGCCCATCATTTGCGTATCCTGCGAGGATAACTATGATGGTAGCACCTTGAAACTCAAAATATTTACTGAAGGCCGTTTGCCAAAAAAGTTTGGACCTCTGCTCTACCAGTGTGGGAGAGAGGGCCAGTCCCCTAGGAGGCAGTGGGCTGCCACTGTGCTCCTGTGGGAGAGGAGAGGCAGGGACGGCGGTGTGGACACTCTCTGTGAGCCAGAGACTTGCTCCATGGGACCAGCACCTGCTGGGTCCAAGGGGGTAGGCTGCAATGAGGACTCTCCCTGGGGGGCAGGGGAGAGCTCCTAAGCACAGAGCCAGCTACGCCAAGGACAGTGCAGTCACTCTGGATTAATGGGAATTTCACTAACTTTCCCAGGTCGGGCAGACAGAGCTTCCCAGCCCACAGCAGGTACAGGGATGGTGGGTGAGGGTCTGTCCCTGCCCACAGAAACTTGCATAGGTTCCTTTAGCAGGTCTCGGAACATGCTGGCATCCTCCCTCGCACCCTTCAGAGGTTCTCTTGGGCTCAGGCGGGTGGGCAGAGCCTGGGCTCAGGTCAGAGTGGGGGTCTTTGCTTGGGAGACAGGCCTAAGGGTGCTCTCTTCCCTCGTGGTCCTCTGCCTGGGCCCTGGACCATCCTCACCCTCACGGGCAGCTTTGGCTGTCCTCTCCCTTCCAGGCTCGGGACCCTGCCTCTGCCTTGGGGCTGGTGCTTCGGGTCTACGTTTCCTTTCCACTGTCCCTGGAGTGCGTACGTGTGCGGTGGCAGAAACCACCAGACAGGCACCGATGGAGCCGCGAGCCTCCAGCTGGATCTGGCGATTGTTTATTCAAGCAGCTGCTGACCACGGGGCTAGAACTTCCTGACCCTTAAATCTCATAGTTGACTTCATGTGCTTTATGACACCACAACCTGTGGAGGTGGCTGTCACAGTGGCTACATTGTTATAAAAATAAATAAAGAAGGGCAGTTAATGATTTTATTTATTATACTATGATGTTCATCTGTATATTACGTTCTACAGGATTTATTAGTTATCATGCTATTATAATTAGTATATCATCGTATGTTATGATAAAGGTCGATCTTTCCACTTCAGACGAGGTGATGGGATACGATCCTTCCTTTCAGTTACGTCTGTGTAGTCTGTGCTGTACAAAAGCCCTCCGAAGGCCGACTCTTCCGTTGTCTGTCTGTCCCCTGGCTGGACGGGGTCTTCCGGGTCTTGCCCTGAGACAGCTGGAACGCTCGTGTCCCCAAAGCAGAACCAGAGTGGGAATCTCAAGGGAGCAAAGCCTCCTGGGTGTCAGCCTGCTGAGGGGAGACCCGAAAAGCCCCACAACCCCCCCACCCCCCCCCCCCCGCCCCGCCGCGTCCCACTGCAGGAGAGCGCCTAGCAGAGGAGGCAGGGCAGCTCCAAGGGGGAATGCTATGGCGGGGGGAAGCTGGGGGGTTGAACCATGGGGAGCTCCTGAAGACCCCACTGGGGTCCCCACAGAGCCCTCATCCTGGAGTCCCAACTGGCCACAGCCTCCGGAATTCTTCCTGCTTCCTGGTGCCAGCTCGGCTGTCTTAGTGACATCTTTTGGAGCAATGGTGACATCTAGTGCTGGTGTGCGTATTTACTGGTGGGTTGCAGTGGCCTGTGTGGGAGGGAAAGGCAGCCCTCATTCAGCCTTGTCACCATCCCGGCCTTTGTCAGCTAAGCATTTCAGGTTCCCTTCAACCCCGACCCCGCTGATACTCTGTAGGAGGAAGGCAAATGCGGCCAAGAGGCTTCGATGAGCAGAATCAGTTATTTGTTGACATTAAAACCAGACAGAGCACCACCTCATTCCTCAGGTCGACATTTACGGAGACACTTTATAATCTGGGGCAATACAGTAAAGTGGGGGAAGGGCAATCTGTCATTCTTTTTTTTTTTTTTTTTTTTAAAGATTTTTATTTATTTAATAGACAGAGATCGCAAGTAGGCAGAGAGGCAGAGAGAGAGGAGGAGGCAGGCTGTCCGCAGAGCGGAGAGCCCGATGTGGGGCTCGATCCCACGACCCTGGGATCATGACCCGAGCTGAAGGCAGTGGCTTTAACCCACTGAGCCACCCAGGCGCCCCCAATCTGTCATTCTTAAGCGAGGATGGAGGTGAGACCAGGGCGGGGCTGTTGCTGGGGTGCCAGTGCTGAGGTCTGTGGTGGGACCAGAGGAGGCAGGAGACCCGGTTTGTGCTGTGATGGGACCACGATGTGTAAGTGCCCCAGGAGGCCCAGCTTAGTCTGCCCGAGGCCTCATGAAAATGTGCCCATGTGTCACCTCCAGCAATGTATTCTAGAAACGGGAAAATACCTGGTTCTTGGCCCGACCCCACCCCACCCCCAACCTTGAGGCCAAAATCATTTATTCTTCCTGGCTTTAGCTGTGATGATGTAGAAAATGTGGTCAGTGGTTTCTGAACAAGAGAGATAATTAATGTGGGCTCTTTCCCTGATTGGAGCCAAGGGCTCCATGGGTTTGGGGAGGAAGTTTGCCCTAGAGAGGGGTCCAGGGGCCCCAGAGGGGCTTCATGTCTCTCTCTGGGGGAGTCAAAGTTCTCCTCTCCATAAACATCCCATCACTCTTGCCTCATCATCGCTGGGACTGAAAGCCCTCCCTGCAAGTTTGTTGGGGTGCATGTGGATTGGAGCTCGACCAGAAGCCATCATTTACAAAGCAGAGAAGGAGCAGATGGGAAGCTAGGGTTGCTGAACTGGGGAGGTTGACCTGAAGGTGTCCCCTGTGGGGAACCTGGCAGTGGCAGGTTTTAGAAAACAACCAAAATCAAGTTCAGGAATGTGATTGGACATGATAGAAGGATGTGGACAGAAGGCCACCATCCCACCCTGTGAGTCGGGGAGAGCCCAGGGCAGGCAAAGGAAGGGGAGCTCCAGGCACAGACCCTGCTCTCCTCTCTTTTCATGTGGTTTGACACCCACTGTGGGAAGGGGTCACCACTGGCTCGTGGTGAAGAAGAGGGCACTGAGATTTAGAAGGGCAGGAGAGACAGGGAGAGAGAGAGATCAAGGGTTCTGTGTCTCTTCCTATAAAGGCACACAGTGGGGGCCCCATCCTTCTGACCTCATCTAACTCTGATTATGCCCCAGAGGCCTCACCTCCTAAGACCATCACTTTGGGAGATAGGACATGGCCTCTAGGAGCTTTATCTGATTTCATGGTTGTGGCTGTGCAGCAAAAGGCAGGATGTATAGGCGGACACCTGGGTGGGTGGGTTCTGTTAGGTTCTGTTAGGAGCCCCCCAGCCCCCGAGCTGGAGTCTTATGCCAAAGAATCATGATCTCAGCCCAGACTCATCCCTTAGCTTCTGTTCCTAGCAGGGTGAATCGTCCCCCCACAGCTTTGTCTGCATCCTGCCTCAATGGCCCAGCCCGGGCTCTAAAGACCATGTCTTCTAAAGCCCCCCATCCTGGGCTTCTGTTTCAGGTGCATTCTTCACGAAGGTGGTAGACTTGGGCGCCAAGTCTCTGAAGTTTGAGATCTGGGACACAGCTGGCCAGGAGAAGTACCACAGCATCTGCCACCTGTACTTTCGGGGTGCCAACGCTGCACTTCTGGTGTATGACATCACCAGGAAGGTGAGGCTCGCCTCGGACACATTCCCACCTTCCTTTGCAAGATGTTTGCTTTCTGTTTTCCTAGGCATAGGGATACTCTCTTCTGAAGGCTTCCTGTGACCAGCCCATGGTGGTGCTTTATGGTAAAACCACCACAACCAGTGGGCAGCACTTCTGTGAAAGTCTGTCACTTCCTCCAGGAAGCCCTCACTGATAACCCCTGCTCCTGCTACTGCATGGTTGAGTTTGTGCCCCTCCATGGTCCTCTCAGAACACCCTGCATAGAGCACCCCCAACTTCACTCCTGATGCCTTGGGGGCCCATGGCACTGGTGAGGGGTGTGTCGCGGAAAGAGCACACGGCCCCTGGCTGTACATCCGCAGGGTATTGTCTGGGTACTTAGTACTTAGATGCTAAGTACGAGTCAGCAGGTACTTAGAGCCGGAGGAGGAAAGGCAGGGGTCTGTGGGAGCTGATGGGGGGGGCACCTGACTCAGCCTGGGGTAGGGAGTGCTTCCTGCAGGAGGGGAGGAAAGTGGGGATTAGCATGTTGGGGTTGGGGTGGGGCGGGGCAGGGAGGTGGCTGAGGGCAGGTGAGAAGGAAGAGAGCAGAGTCTGTGGGTGGGTGGGTGGGCGGGGGCAAGCACGATGCCACGGGCTGCAGCGTGGGAGGCCGCCCACCTGCGCAGCTCAGCTGTGGGGGGGGAGGGGCTATGTGTGGGGGGCTGTCATATGGCCAATGGGATCATATGCCTTTTAATAGGACGGCCGACCCCCTCTGCCTGCTCTCTGCCAGGACAGCCGGTGAAACCACCCACGGGGTTTGTCTGATGTGTTTTCCCTTGTCAGGATTCCTTCTGCAAGGCTCAGCAGTGGCTGAAGGACCTAGAGAGGGAGTCCCCCCCAGGGGAGGTGGTGGTGATGCTGGTCGGGAACAAGACGGACCTCGGCGAGCAGCGGGAGGTGACGCTCCAGGTAGCCCTGACAGTGTCATTTTGTTCCCCGAGGGGCGAAGAGAGTGACCCCAAAACACACCCGCACCTTTTGCTCCATCACACGCCCACTCACATGCACACGCACATGCGTCACACACGCTTGAACACACATGCACAAACACATATGCTTCCCGCTTGACTTTCCCTTTGGGACAAAGATTTCCAGGCTCTCCTGGAGACGTCAGGTCTAGAGATGGCGCTTCCCCAGGTGTGGGGAGGCCAGCTCTGTGGCGATGGCGGAGGGTCGGCCCTGTGTCCTATGTCCCAGGAGCGGGGACATGCCCTGCTGCCAGCCTGAGGGGACCTGGCTGGCTCAGCCAGGGTTGCGAGGAACCCATGCCCTTCCTGCCCCGCCCTCCGGTGTTCACTTCAGTGGGTTTTCAAATCTTTTTCTTTGTGCTCAATAAATTGAGTAAGTCCAAATTTCCTTGCTAGCAACAGAGGGAGGGATAGACCAGAAGAAAGCCAGAGCTTTGTAAAGCGACCCAAGGTGGAATAGAAGCCGTGGGGATGCCCATAGAGTGCTGTGAGACGGCAGGTGGTGAGCGAGGGGTGTGTGCACGGGTCCGTGTGTACAGGGTGTGTGTGCAGGCCATGCGTATGCGTGCATAGGAAGGTGTGTAGGTGTGTATGTGAGGGAAGGGTCTGGGAGGGCACGGGCAGGTGGGATAAGCAGAGTATGGCTGGCAGAGGGAAGGGCAGGGTGCTGGCTGCAGGGGTCGGCTGATGCCACAGGAGGGGAAGGCCGTGATGAGAAGGCTTGTGGGCTCAGAAGCAGAGATCCCAGCGTGTGGCATTAAGGAGGAGGCAGTATTTGGGGGGCAACAAGGAGTCCTCAGAGGATTTTGAGAAGCTAGGGGCCGGGGCATGATGGGTGATTTGGAAAGAGTATTTGGGGGCAAGGTCAGGCCGAGTTAGTTGGGGAGACCAGGCCCTGGGTGGGGAGATTGCTGGGAGGCAGGCAGCCCAGCTCTGGGGGAACGAGGGGCCTCAGGCGGCGGCACCCATGCCCTGGGCTGAGCCTGTTCCGCTTGTGCAGGGAGGTCTCCTGGCTTAGAGCTCACACTAACAAACACCCTGAGGCCAGGGCTGTAGACCCCACCGACCACCCGGGACCCTGGGCCACCTCCTGAACTTTTCTTTATTCTGAGCTCTCGCTAAGCACAGCTGGGCCTTGAGTCTACACTTGGAGGTCCAGCCACGGGGGTGACATTGGGTGCTTTGGCCAAGGCAGGGACAAGGGGAGCACAGATTTCAGATGATTTTTTGGTTCTCATTTTCAAATAATTTCAGAATTACAGAAAACATTGCAAAGTACTACAAAAAGATCCCATGTGTCCTGACCCCCGCCCCCCGCCTTCCCGAATGCTAAGATTTCGCATAAACACTGGATCCAATCAGGAAGTGGACATTCCTACAATAGTACGAAGTATTCATCTTTCTCAGATCTCATCAGTTTTGCACTAGCACACTTACGCATCACTCCCTGCAGTGCTACCCAGGGGGGAAAGCCAGGAGGGACTCCCAGAATCAGGGTCCAGATGCACTCTCCCCAGGAGCTCTGCCTGCTTCCCTTCCATGTTTCCTGCCTTCTCACTTGGTTTTCCCCCCACATCAGAGCCCCCAGGTGCCAGAGGGGAGACGTGAAGGCAGGGAGCCACCAGGGGAAGCTGGTGCTGGTGCTCTGCTGGGGTGGGGGGCCCTCATGGGGGGAAGCGAGGACCTCCCCGCCTCCCCACCACCCTCCTCCCATCTTCCCAGCCCTGGGCCCCTCCAGGAGCACCATGACCCAGAACAGAGGAACCCTCACTTGTTCTTGGGTCTTTGAAGGCAGCTGAGTATTCCTAGGAAAGCGTGTTTTGTAACCAGTGTGGGAATTGTGTTGCTTTTTCCGGCAGGAAGGGAAAGAGTTTGCGGAGAGCAAGAGGCTGCTCTTCATGGAGGCTTCAGCCAAACTAAACCACCAGGTGACCGAGGTCTTCAACGCTGTAGGTGCGTGGTGGAGCCCTCAGGAGAGCTGGGGTGGGGGTGGGGCTCAGTTTTGGTTCTCCTTTCTGGTATCCTGGGACCCAGCAGAGTGTCTCCAGGGGCCTGAACTTGGTGGGTCTGAGTAAATGTCAGGGAGGGTAGGACCTGGGACAGCCTGGTGGGCTTTCTCCCAGACCATCCTCCTCTGCCCTTCACAGCTCGGGAGCTCCTGCAGAGAGAAGAGAGGAAGGAGGGCCGGCAGCAGTGCGGAGATGCAGGGCTGGCTCTGAATGGGGCATCTGCTGGGCAGGCCAGATGCTGCCCCCACTAGCAGCAGCCACGTTAGGGTGGGGGGCCTGGGGAGGATGTCCCCCAGGCCCAGAGGCTCAGCAGAGGGAGCCACTGTCTCCACCAAGGATCTGAGTCACTGTCAAACAGACTTGTTCCCTGAGTCCCAGAGGTTCTGGAAGCTGGCATCCCCCAGTGTTCCCACTTCCCAGAGCCGGCGGGAATCGTTCAGGAGAAGATCCAGGGCTAGAGGGCTTCCAGAGCCGATAGAGAGAACGTTCACCTTTTAGCATTTGTGGGCTCTGCTCCTGGGCTCCCAGGGAAGCTGTGCTTTAATACTTACCAAGGTCAAAGTGACTCGGCAAAACCTTTCCAAAGCTTGGGCTGCATTTCTGCCCTGAGCACACACTGTGCATTGGCTTCACGGGAAAAACCCACGAGGAACATTCTAAACATAAAGATAAGGAAAAGGAAACACCTCCCTGGTTTCTGGAAGATTAAAGTCCTATAACCTGGCACACACTAAAACCAAGATAAAAACCTGTAACTTTCTGGAATGTTCTTTGTCGCGATGATTTGTAACTCTTTATGCAGAAGACATATGAGCCTGTGCCGAATATTTCTTCCTGGGAGCACACTCTCCTTCGTGAAGGTTGTGTGTCCTGGGCAGCGGTCTCCACTTGGGTTCCAGGAAAACGCTTTTCCTTTTCTCTTTAATGTTTCAGAAAAGGTTTGTTCAGTTTTCATTGATGGGGGGTGGTGTCGGCCCTCCCCCCACCCCCTGACATTGATGCCTGATGCCCAGGCCAGGTGTGCCTGCCCTGGCCCAGATGGCTGTCCCCTCTTCAGTCTCACTGTCCATCCGGGTCTGGGCCCGCCTGGTTCTGGGAGTTGGGGGAGGAGGGGACAGGCCCGAATGGAGGTGACAGTGCCGGGAAGATCATGGGGCTGCGTCCACTTCTTACATCTCGGGGTGGTGGCCCCAGGAGGGATGGCATCTAACGGGACGGCTGGGGCAGAGTTGGGGGTAGGGGGCCTGGCCCCTCCACCCTCTCTTCTCCTGGTTCTGAGTTCAGCCGGTGATGCTTATGCCCAGGGAGCCTGAGGACACAGACTTCTGGCCCGTGGTGTGAGCGGAACTGCCCATATGTCTGCAGACATCCAGCTGCTTTCTCTGAGCTGGTGTCGCCGAGTTTGCAAGGCTGGGGTTTGTGACGGTGCTTGTTCTAGGAGGGCTTGTCCCGAGTGAGTGAGGAGGTCGGCCCAGGTGCAGACTGTGGCTCAGGGCCACGGGACACTTCTCCAGGGCTGACACATCGTGCGTTCCCCCTATTACTGCCTGCCTCCAGGGGGAGGACCAGATGGTCTTTTGGGGAGGTTAGCCCTGATGTCAAGGTGAGGGTATTTCAGAGGATACGCTATTTTGTGAGGTGGAGAGGTGGTGTTGGTTTTCATCCTTGCCCCAAAGACTGAAACTGTAAACACGAAGATACCGCGGTCTACCTGAAAAGGCTGCCTTCGCTGTATCGCTCTGAGGATCAACAGCAGGACAGGGGTAAAGCATCCTTTCACGCTTATTCTGAACTCTTGGCATCCACGAGGGGTGTGCCAGTGTTTCTAGGGGCTCCTCTGCACTGGTTCTCTGCTCGCGTCCACTCTGCACAGGCCTATCATCCCAGCGGAGGGCCTGGACCTTTGGTTGGGGCCCAGCAGGCAGGGAGCCCTGAACTGATTGATCAGGACACACCCCGGCATTGGCTAGGACCCGTTCAGCTGGGGTCACCTCAGCGTGGCTGTATCGCCAAAGGTCAGGGCTCCCGACAAGGCTCCCTTCTATGTTCTGGCCCCTGGTCCCTCCCTCATCCTGCAGGCCTGGGACCCCTGCATTCCAACCTCAAGATCATGGTATGTCTTCCCAGACAAATGCAGGTTTCCCAAGGCTTCTGTTATCATGCTTGAGAAAAGCTAAAGGATAAATACAGAAATAAAAGCGTCTGAGAGGGCCTGCTACCCAGATTTCCACTCACGCTATCTCGTTCCTTAAACAATTTCATCGGTGACAATTTCTGACTGTAGTCAAGCCGCACACTGTTTCATGTTATTCCCATGTAGATGAAGTGCGTGGGGGTGAGTCCCCGGGGTGCCAGGCTGTGTCTTGTGCTCCCCTCACCTCCTGGCTCCGGCAGGCCCCAGGGATCCCCTGTGCCCCACCCGGTGGATCCCACCTTGGAGGTGGCAAGAGGCTGAGGTCACTCCTGGCCACTAGGTGGCGCTCCAGCATCACTCGGGACAAACCCTGCTGCTAAGGGCACAGGGTCCCCACCTTCGCTCTGCTAAATGCCAGGCTTTCAGAGAAATTCTCTGTGAGTTGATAGAGGCAACAGGAAGTGGGGGAAATAAGGATGATGTGTATAGGATGCCCACGTATCTATGCCTGTTTCCCTCCCGTTTTGTCAAGTTCGTATCGCTGTGCTAGAATTTATTGTTAGAACATATCCTTGGGCAGATTTCCACCAGGCATCCTTCTCTGTGCCCCTACACTGGATGGGGTGCCTTGTGCTTCTGGAGCTCAGGTTCCCCATCGCCCGGGATGTGATGGCTCCTCACCCTTTCCTCTGCCCCACCAGACAGGTGGCTCAACCCTGCATTAGAATCACCTGGGAGCCTCCTTCGGCCGCACCCCTGCCCCATCACCTGCCCTGGTTCCATGGGTCTCGAAATGCCCAGGGCGTTTCACCTTCCCGGTGAACCTAATATTCTGGCAAGATGGGCAACGGCCCTGAGGCCAGAGGCTCTGTTCTTCCTTCTGTGGGGTGCTCGGTGCCTGGCAACATCAAACACATGCCAGGGGCTTAACCAATGTGTGTCCAACAAGAGGATAGGAACTATTCCTTCCCCCCGAGACCTAAAGGAAAGGCAGGCTCTCCAAAACTAGCCTCTATCACAACAGACAGGGGATTCTGGAAGGTTCTCTGTGCCATGCTTTGCCCACCTCATGTCAGCTCCATCCTGGAACCTGTGATGGGGGGTAGGGTGGGCAGTGGGCATGGAGCACACAGAGAGATGCATTCCCCATGAAGACTCCTGGGAGCAGAGGTCTGCATTGGCCTCGAGTCCCCAGGGGGTTCAGCCTGGGAGGCCCCTGTCCTGCCTGCCACTGGGAAGCTGCTCCTGCCCCACTCAGCCTGGGTCTGTACCTGGGTCCTCTCTGGAGCTGAGGGAGGTGTATGCCCCCTTGCAGGTGGTGGGGGCAGGAGACTCTGGGGGTTGAGACGGGGCCCTTCGGAGGAACCCTGTTGATCGGCCTGCGACCTTACCCCTTCTCTATCTTCTGTTTCTGTGGGAGGTGTCTCCTCCAACCCCATTAGAAGGGTCCCCTTTACACCATTGGAAAGAAAACCTCAGGCCCAAGGAGCCGCTGAAATTAAGGCATCAGTACAGCCAACCGCAGTTTCCGCCCCCTCTGGAATGTGACCTTCAGCCTGCCACACTGGAATTTCCTGGAGGCAATCCTCTGAGAGACCCTTTCTCCCCTACCGGGGCAACCTCCTCTCAACAAGGCTAATAAACTCTTTAAGACAAAAGGAGCCTTCTCTCTGCCTTTCAACACTTCCTTCTCTGCATCTTGACAGAACCTCTCTCTACTGGCTAGACTGGATGTGGCCCCATTCATGAGTCACTTAATAAAGCCAATTAGATCTTCAAATGTTTGCATTTTTTTAAAAACAGCCCAGTGGACCTGACTCGGATCCATTCTTCTTCTTCCAAAATGTATTCCCAGGGTGCTTGGGGGTGTGGGGGGGCTCAGTCTGTTGAGCCATCCGTGTCTGACTCTTGATCTCAGCTCAGGTCTTGCTCTCAGAGTTGTGAGTTTTATCCTTTTATCCTCTTCCTGGAGCTCCCACTGGCCAAACTGAGGACAATCTGAGCACTCAAAAATTATTTGTAAGTGTTGAACAGAGAGAAACAGAGAGATACCTCCTTTAGAAGGATACTGGTAATAAATGTAGAAGGAATTGGAGAATCTTCTGGTGCAACGCACTGGTGAGGACATGGGCTCCTAGCGGGGATGTTCAGTGGGTGCTTAGATCCTTGGCTGGGGGCTCTGGGTAAACCGGCTGCTGCTTCAAGCACACAGTGAGGGACAGGAAGGCCCCTTATAGCTGAGACCCTCCTCCATGGGAGGGCTGGCCCCAGCATCTGTCTGAGTGGGGCCTGGACTGTCCATCAAATGATGTGGGACAGAAGGGACACAGAGCCCTGGTGTGCCCAGTGAGTAAGCCATCAGACTGAGGCCCTGCCTTTCCCTCTCAGACCACAGGAAATGCGGGGACGGAACAGGAACAAGGTAACCACCCTCTGGGGAACAATCCACACATCACACCCTATATCATTTCGCAGGATAACGCGTCTGGGCCCTTGTAAAAGTCAATGTCATGACAAAATAAGGTCGAGGACTAAGGAGCAATGCCTAACAGCAACAGTGGATTTAGGCTGCAACCTGGTTTCAAAAAAAAAGAAAACAAGACAGCCAAGACTTTCTGGCCCTGGGGACATTTGAATATGGACTAGAAATTAGATGATATTACAGAATTATTAAAAAATGAATTAGGGACAATACTTTTGTGGTTATGCAGGAGACCATCCTTATTTTGAGGAGGACCATGTGGAAACATCTAGGGGAAATGTCACGATGTCTACAACTTACTTCCAAACGGGAAGGGGGAGAGAGAGAGAAATGCGGTAATAATGGCTGAAACTAAGTGGAGGGTGTGTGGATGCTCGTTAGGCTATGTTTTGAACTTCCTTGTGTGTTTGCAAACTTCCATGATAAGTTGTAGGAAACATACAACCTCCCGCCCCTTCCTCCCTCTGGGACACAGAAGAGGTGCCGGAGTCTGGAGCTGCCCAGCCTCACGCCCTTGTGTTGTCCTGTCTGAGCTTCACCCTGGACTGTGAAGTCTTCTCTAAGAAAGTGTGCAGCTCAATGGTATTAGCCCATTTAAAGTGTTCTGCAACCACCACCCGAGTCTGGTTCCAAGGCATTTTCATCCCATTAAGCAGTTACCCTGACAACTGGCAATGACTCTTTTCTGCACATTTTCGTGTTTATCGGATCTTGCAGGATGTGGGTTTCTATGTCTGGCTTTTTCCACCTAGCATCACGCTTTCAAGGACCCAAACTGGAGCACTCAGTCCAGGTCCGTCCCTTTTTATGGCCGAATCATAATCCATGGTGGCTGGACCACGTTTTGTTTACCTGCTCATCCCTGGCTGGGTATTTGGTGTTTCTGCCTTTCTGCCTCTTCTGAATTGTGCCGCTGTGAACATTTCTGTATAAATATTTGTTTGAGCACCTGTTCTCACTTCTTTTGGGGACGTACCTCGGAGTGCTGTGGGTCATATGGTGACTGGATGTGTAACTTTCTGAGGATGTGGCAGACTGTTCTCCTGGCTGCTTGCTCTTCCAGGCCTGGGCCAGCACCTGCCTGGCTTGGGCGCAGTCCTCTCCCCTCCCATCCCTGCGCTCACTGCACCCTGGGGAGGTGCCTATGTAGCAGGGGCCTCATCCCTGGGAGAGCTGACCTCTGCCCTCCCTGGGGCCTCCCTGTGGCTGGGAGGTGGGGAAGCTCTGCCTCCTCTCCTCTGGGGAGCCATGCATGCCCCTTCCTTGAATGGGAGCAGGGACAGCTGGGGTCTGGGGTCCTGCAGGCTCGCTCTGGGGCCTTCTGAGTGTGGCCTGACAGAAGTCCTGTGGTCAGGGTGGTTTCCCGAGACCCTGCGAGCAGGGTGAAGGCAGAGGCCCATGTGCTTTGGGTGTGGAAGTAACTGGATAAACCTGTCCCCACTGCTCTCCTTCCCTCATGCTGGGTTGGAGCGGGCCTTGGGGAAGGGGTCTACACTGAACACACACCGGGTTGGCCAGCAAACACGTGCTATGCCTGCCTGAGCTGTGGAATGAGACGGGTGTTACTGCCCCAGGGTATTTAGATGTGGAAAGTGAGTCTCAGAGGGAAGGGCTGACCTCAGTTGCCTGGTCGGAGACAGGACATAGGGACAGACAGGGGAGTCTGTCCTTTGTCCTTACCAAGTGCTTCCATCCTCATCAGTTCTCTTCGGAGAAGGGAGGTAAAAGGGACTGGGTTCGGAGAGGGATAGGTCAGGCTGAGGGGCTGTGCTGGCCTCTCCCCGGGGCCTCCTGGGCCTGGCCCAGGTGGAGGGCGCACATGCAATAGTTTGCAGGTGACCCCAGAAGGCCCCAGCTCCCCTACTCAGTATGGGGTGCCTGCGGGCAAGTCATGGCGCCTCTGGGCTGCTGGGCTCTGAGTGTCCTTTCAAGCAAACGTCCCATGAGGGCAAACAGCTCCCATGTGGCCACCACAAAGACACGTCTAAGCAAGGCCAGCTGCTTTTATTAGGACTGGAGGGAAAGTAGCTTGTGGAGTGGGGATGCCGGGGGAATGGTCCACAATTATTCCTCTGCGGGCTGGGCTGTCACCCATCCCGGGCAGGCTCGGCACCTCCTTGCAGGGGGAAACAAGCAGGCTGTTGCCAGAGGCTGGGCTTTGCCATGTCCCTCAGGGCCGCTCTCCTCCGGCCGAAGCGTCCCACGGGCCTGATTCTGCGGCCCGTGTACCAGGCGGGATCGATGGCTGGGGCTGGGAAGGAAAGGGCGAGGGCCGCACATGGGTGTGGACGATGTGTCCCCGGCACGCGTGCACCATGCACATCCGCGAGTGGCAGGACCCAGTGCGCACACACGATGCTCCCCCAGGGTCCCCAGCTCACGGCTGTTCACCTGCCCAGGCCATGCTGGGACCACCTGTGCAGCAGGGACACCCAGAGGGTGTGATGAGGCCAGTGCTGGACAGCGAGGAACTTCAGGAAATGGGAATTCAAACTCACCGACAACTCCTACCCCCCACCCAGGTACTTGGGCCAGGGGTAGAAAAGGCCAACTCTGGCCGAGGCCACCACTGGGGGCAGGAAGCGACCCCCTCCACTGTGTGCTGTGCAAGGGCGGGGATGCCGGAGAGCCGGTACAAGGCCTCTCTGCGGAAAAGTCTGGTGAACAGCAGGCCACCCCCGTTCCAGTGCTGAGGCACCTAGCAATGCCGGGACCCCTGGTTAGGAGGTGGCCAGGCCCCAGCCATGGTCCCTTGTTGGTGGAGGGGTGGGGACAGATGAGGGAGGGTGACTCTGGGGGTTCTGGGCACTCACTGCGGATCTCCATGGAATGCTGGTGGGCTTGGCTGGCAGCCCCCTTCAGGGCCAGGCACAGCAGCAGCAGGCACAGCAGCCAGGTCTGCAAAGCCTTCATCCCCGATGCTCCTCGCTCAGGCCCTGCTGGAGGTGGGATCCTACACGGGAGGGCGCAACCTGGGGTGGAAGGACCAGAGCGATGTTACGCACATGTGCAGGTGTGTGCTCACCAAGGTGGCTGCCCTAGATAATGTGAGCACTGTGTGTGTCTGTGTGCACAAGTGTGTGTACACATGTGAGTGCACTGCGTTCAACGGTGCATGAGTGTGCGCATGTGAGTGCATGTGTGCACACATGAGGTGTTGTGAGTCCATGTGTGCTGGTGTGCGTGGGAGCGTGTGCATGTTGTGAGTGCACGTGGACCGGTGTGCGTGGGAGTGTGTGCACGTGTGAGTGCACGTGGACCGGTGTGCGTGGGAGTGTGTGCATGTGTGAGGGCACGTGTGCCGGTGTGCATGGGAGTGTGTACACGTGTGAGTGCACGTGTGCCGGTGTGCATGGGAGTGTGTGCACATGTGAGTGCACGTGTGTGGGGCAACACTGCATTGCACACTCCGATCTGTGCTGGCGTGGTCCTGGGCGCATACCTAGCAGACAAACCCAGCTCTTTATGAAGTCCCTCACCCTCCCTGGGACCTCCTTGTCTACTCTGTCCAGAGAGAGTTACCTGAAGCCATCATGTGTGTGTCAGCCGCTGACAGGCTTAGACAGGTTTGCACTGACCCTCTGCTGTGGGAAGGATCCGGGAGGTGTATAAAGGTGGGTGCAGAGTGACGGGCTGTCTTGGACCCGCCTTGGTCTTTCTGTCTGTCTGTGTTAGGGAACTGGAGGGATGGGAGGTCTCTGTACCACTGTGCATGCCGTGCACCCAGGCAGGGAGGGCAGAGGTGAACAGGCTGTGGGGGGCTGGTCCCAAGGAGCTCAGGGTCATTGCAGAGGTGTGGGGGCAACTCGCCTACCTCAGATACGGCCGGGGGTGGGGTGTGCAGTGCCTCTGCCCCTCGTGGACTGGGACCCCGGTGCAGGCTTCTTTCCCTCGCTCAGCCCAGGACCTCTGGACACCCCCCTGAGGGCAGCAGCAGCCAGGAGATGCAGGGGAGTCTGTACTCTGTCCTTACCAAGTGCTTCCACCCTCATCATGATCCCAGATGCCACCTGCTGTGTCTCCAGCAGGTGGGATCTGCTCTCATGCAGCAGGAACCCCACCAGGCATGGGGCATGGCAGCACCAGAGGGCTGTAGGCACCAGAGGCATCCAGAAAGTCCTTGTTCACCCTGCCGGAGTGGAGGCATTGACCTACCTAAGGGGCATCCATCAGGCTGACCTGGTGCCCCACCCACAGGTGCCCACATCCCTGGCACTTGGAAGATGCCTGGGGGCCCCTTTTGCTTCAGGGAGGACGGCCTCTGCCTACCTTGACTTTCCAGCCTGTCTGAGCCCCATGGGGAGTGCTAATGGTCTGAGCTATTTAAAAT
>ML105450.1:0-15508 GCA_003697995.1 Taxidea taxus jeffersonii | reverse complement strand
TGCCCACCTCTCTCCATTTTAGAGACCTGTTGGGGTGTCACACACTGGGCAGGGTGGGGGTCCCCAGTATGGAGAAACTATTGGTGCCACCAGGAAACAGAGGAGCACACCAGACCGGTTGGGCTGTTTCTTGTCCCTCTGGGCAGGCCCCACGCCAGGTGCTTGGCGTTGGAGAGGTTGGCAGCGCCCAGCTCCTGGTCCCCAAGGACCCACTTCTCTGCCGCCTAGAGATTTTTGCTGCCAACCCTGTGGGCTTCCCGCTCTACATTCCCAGAGGAGTTGCACGGGACAATTTGCCTTTTGTCTCCACCGCGGACCACGTTTGAGTGTGGGGGCCTCTGGGCAATCTGGTGGCCCACAGACACACCACCCCGTGACTCAGGGAGCACCCCCGGGGAGGACAGTGAGCGGGAAGGGGCCCAGAGAAACAGCGCGAGAGCTACTCACCACAGTTCCCACGAGGGTGGCGGCGAGCGTGCTGCGGCTCGGTGGTGACCCAGACAGAGTCAGCGCACCCCCTTTTATAACCCGAGGAGGAAGCAGCCCACCCCCCAGGTGCCCCCCGCACCTCCCCCTCCCTCCCAGGGCAGCACCAGGACAGAGTCTGCGCTTTTTCTTTTCTGTCTTCTATTTTTTTTTTTTTTTAAACTCATCAGCTATGTGATTTGTCCCTTCCTGTTACATAATTGCATTTGGGTCGAGTGGTTTTAAAACACATTAGCCTTCCTTCTTCACGCTGGCCCCTGGGCTGACGGCAGAGTCCCCAGTGCCCGTAGGGCCCGCTGTGAATGCAGCATGGTGGCTCGAGCCCCCCAGCCTAGCCCGTCCCCACCCGGCACCTGTCCTGTGTCCCTGCCGGCGACACGCAGACCACCCTTGTCCTGTTTCCATGATGCCCAAGATGCTCTCTCCTAGGCATTCCATAGTCTTCATGACTGAGGTATAGAACTGGGAAGTTCGTTACTGTTCTAAAACAAGTGTGTTAATTTTTATTGTACAACAATAAACAAATTTGTTTTTTATTATAAAAGCAATTTATATACATTTGGGAAGAATTTGGCACATGTCGGAAATGAGGAGAAACAAGCACCAGTCCCACGGAGGAAGTGAGTCCTTCAGCACACATGATGTGTCTCCTAGGGGGGTGTCTCCCTGCCCGTTGTCAGGGCACATTCCCTGGATGTCTGCATTTTGAATCTCGCTGCTTCCCTTCAACAGTCAGGCCCTCGAGTTGTTAAGAGAATAGCTCTAAAATAGCTGCATGATACTCTACTATCTAACTGGGACTGAGGAACCTAACTTCGTGTTCCGAATGATTACAGAGGACGTGAAGTTCGTGCGCGCTGTGATAGGAGTGGCCAGGAGCCCCTTCTGGGGAAGAGGGCTCCTGGTGGCTCCTGTCCGGTGAGCGTGGGGGAATAGCCCCCCATATCATGGCTCTGTTAGACTTCCAGCGAAAGCTTCAGGGTGCACATGACCCTCAGGATGTCTGTCCCACGTGCTTCTCCCTTGCTTTGCAGCTGCCATTCCCAGCAGGGAAGGTTCTGTGGCTCCCTGGGTGATCGGGAGTCCACGGACACAGCAGGGGCAGGGCAGCGTAAGGAGTATGAGGGTGGAAGGTGGGCAGGGGTCTTCTGCCCTGGGCTGCAGGGTAAGGACACTGAAGCTGGATTTTGCCAGAATTTCTGTCTCATCCGTGGTCAGAAGCTCCCAATGCTTGTGGTGAAGAGTAGTGATGGTGACACAGGACACTCTCTCCACCTGAGTGTGGTCCTGTCTGGGGGGGTCGTCTGGTGACGTGTGCACAGTCCCAGGGCTCCCAGTGCAAGAGAGGAGGTGTGGGAGCATGTATGTTTGCGCATGCATGTGCACATGTATGTGCATGGACACGTGTATGTGCACATGTACGCATGTGTGCACATGTGTGGGCATGTGCATGAGTTTGCATGTTGCACGTGCATGTACTTAAACACACATGGTCAAGCGTATGTGTGTGCATGCACATGCATGTGAGTGTGTCGGACAGTGAATCCTTCCCTTTCAGCTAAGTGGCTTGGTCCCAGTGTGGCGTTGGCACCTGGTCATTGGGGGCCCTCCAGCAGGTGATGGCCAGCAGCGGGGCTGGGAGGCAGCACAGGCATTGTGGCCTCGCTCCCACCTGCCCTCCCGTCCTTGAACCACCCTGTACACAGAGTTCAAAGCCCTCCATGGTCCTGGCCCCGGCACTCTGTGGTCTGTCAGGGGTTGGCAGATCTTATCAGCTCTGTGAGCCAGCGTCTCTGCTGCGGCCCATAGGTGACCTTGCTGTGACCGTGGGTAGCTGGGCTCCTGTAGGGACTCTAACAAAACCAGGCTGTGGGCTGGACTGGGCCCCTGGGTGGCAGTTGGCTGCCCTCTGTATTTCCAGCAGGTAGATGACTCATTGCAGATGTGGCACCTGGTGAATTATAGAGGGGGGCCCTCAGACCCTGGTGGAGAGAACACGGTCTGTTTTCCGTAGTCCAAATGTGGGAGGCCATGGCGACCCATATGTGGGATCAATGTCCTGCTGCTGGTTGAGTGGGGGGCTTCCACTCTCCAACTATGACCACTGCAGGGGACAGTCAGGACTGGGACTGGAGAGGCCTCTGGGGGTTCACGGTCACAAGGGACACCTCAGAGAGTCCATGAGGGCATGGTTGCCCTGGAGCCTCCCCCGGCCCTGCCCTTCCTGAGGCTGGGTCTTGGGTCCCCACTGTCCTGCAAGAAAGTGCCACGAGTCCCACACACTCTCTCTCTCTCACTTGGGACAGTTTGAGTGGGTTCTGCTCCTTGCAATTGAAGGAGCCCCACATTGAAGAGATCCTCCTGAGGGATCACCCCTCCTTGTTCTTCATGTTAGCATGATCAAGGGGACCCCACTTTTTGGAGCAAACTGGGTGCTTTTGAGGTCTTTGAACTTTTACCTCTAACAAGGTGGATGTCCGGGCACATGCAGCAGGAAACGTGATGATGGGTGGCTGTTTCGGGGCCTAGATTTGGGACCATAATGGAGCAACAGGTCAAATAGTGTCCCTTCAAAATTCATGTCCACCAGGGACCTCAGGATGCAACCTTATTTGGAAATAGGGTCTTTGCGGATGTAATCAAATTAAGACGATGTCATGCTGGAGTAAGGTGGGCCCCGAATGCAGTCACTGGGGTCCTTCTAAGAAGAGGACAGACACACAGAGACACACTTGGGGAAGGTGTCGTGAGGACAGAGTTAGAGATGGAAGTGACGTGGCCACAAGCCCAGGTGGCAGCAGCCACCAGGAGCTGGGGCAGAGGATGACACAGCTTCTCCCTCGGAGCTTCCGGAAAGAACCAGCACTGCGAGCATCTTGAACTTGGACTTCTGGCCTCCCAAGCTGGGAGAGAGTCCATCTCAGTTGTCCTCAGCCACCTGGCTCGTGGCACTATGTGAAGCAGCTCCAGAAGACGGAAGTGGTGCTCCGTAAGTGTCAAGAGTGATTGACGAAATACTTCTTCCTGGTGCTTATTTCTAGAAGCAGCTAGTCCTGTGGGTTTGGCATGTGTGTCTTAAACATGGGGTCCTTTTGGAGGACCAGAAAGACATGCACAGTCTGATGGGAAAGAGGTGGCCTCGAGGACAGGGAGTCACCAGAGTCCGAGCAGCAGGGTGGCCGTGGCGGCTGGGGGTGGGTGGTGTGGTTTTCCATCGGCAACCAAGCTGCTTCTGACATAGAAGACTTCTGAAAATCCAAACTCTTTTTTGAAAAATTTTTAATTTAAAATCAATTTAAGGGGCCCACCTTACTCTAGCATGACATTGTCTTAATTTGATTACATCTGCAAAGACCCTATTTCCAAATAAGGTCGCATCCTGAGGTCTCTGGTGGACATGAATTTTGAAGGGACATGTGTAATTAATTAATTCACATTTAGTGTATTATTAGTTTCAGAGGTAGACGTTAGGGATGCATCAGGTGCAGATAACACCCAGTGCTCGTTCCATCACATGCGCCCCTGTATGCCCGTCCCCCAGTGACCCCATCCCCGCCACCCACCTCCCCTTTAGCAACCCTCAGTTTTTTCTCAAGAGCTAAGAGTCTCTTATGGTTTGTCTCCCTCTCTTGTTTCATCTTATTTTATTTTTCCTTCCTTCTCCTATGTTCCTGTGTTTTGTTTCTTAAATTCCACATATGAATGAAACCATATGATAATTGTCTTTCTCTGACTGGCTTATTTCACTCAGCATAATACCTTCTAGTTCCATCCACGTCATTGCAAATGGTAAGATCTCATTCTTTTTGATGACTGAGTAATATTCCATTGTACATATACACCATATCTTCTTTATCTAGTCATCCATCGATGGACATCTAGGCTCTTTCCATAGTTTGGCTATTGTGGACATTGCTGCTATAAACATTCAGGTGCACGTGCCCCTTCAGATCATTACATTTGTATCTTTAGGGCAAATAACCAGCAGTGTGATTGCTAGGTCATAGGGTAGCTATATTTTCAACTTTTTGAGGAACCTCCATGCTCTTTTCCAGAGTAGCTGCACCACCTTGCATTCCCACCAATATTACAAGAGGGTTCCCCTTTCTCTGCATCCTCACCACCATGTATTTTTTCCTGACTTCTTAATTTTAGCCATTCTGACTGGTATGAGGTGCTTATCTCATTGTGATTTTGATTTGTATTTCCCTGACGCCCAGTGATGTTGAGCACTTTTTCATGTGTCTGTCGGCCATGTGTATGTCTTCTTTGGAGAAATATCTGTTCATATCTTCTGCCTGCTGCAAATTCAAATTCTTGAGAACATTTTAAAGGACTCATCTTTAAGTCAGAAAGCCGTTTCCCAAGTATGTGTCATGTGGGAAGCAAAGTCCCCGAGAGCTGAGATCAAGTTTTAGTGAGAGATGAGCAGTGGTGGGAGCATCTTCCTGCCCCAAGAGGCAGTGGCTCTGGGAACTTGGCATCATGTTGTAATCAACGGAAATAGTGTTCTCCAATGTTTGCACGTGACTCCCACCCAACGGGTTTCTGAGTTTCCAGTGTGGAAAATATTAGATCCAGCTTATGTGGGAACTGTGCATAAGTTAGTTTTCTCCAGAGAACTGGCACCAATAGTGTGTGTGTGTGTGTGTGTGTGTGTGTCTGTATAGAGATGTAAGAAACTGGTTCATGCGATTGTGGGGCTGGCAAGTCTGAAATCTACAAGGCAGAATGACAGGCTGGGGACCCAGGGAAGAGATAACATTGCAGCTGGAGTTGAAAGTCAGTCCTCGGGCAGAATTCCCTCTTGGGAGAACTTTCTCACTGTAGGCCTTCACCTGATTAGATAAGGCCCACCCACACTGCAGAGGATTCAGCAAATCTCCTTTACTGAAAGGCCACTAATTGTAAATATTAATCACACCTAGAATATATTGTCACAGCAACTTCTAGACTGGTGTTCGGTCAAACATCAGGGCACCATGACCTAGCCAAGCTGATACATAAAGTTGACCATCACAGACTGCTATGTTTGCAGGGATGTAGTCAAATGCTCCTTTCTCCAGTATGACCCTTGCCTTGGAATTCTGAGCGAGTCTCTTTCTGGGTGGACTTCACTGGGGGCAACTGCAGGGGAATCTGGGCAGCAGGAGAGAGTAAAGCCCTTCTTTCTGGAGCTGGCTCTTTCCTGAGAAGCCCCAGCTGTGGGGTAACATCCGGGGCTTCACCTCCTTGCCAGGGAAGTCACCTGCAGTTTTAAATTGAACGTGAATATCTGGATGGATATCTGGAGGGATGGGCAGGCTTGCTGGATGAGAGATGACGCTGACTGTTCTTGTTGCCTTAGCTGGTCTCCATTTTCTGTTTTCTTCCCATCAAAACAAAAAGACAGCTCATGGGTCATAGTAATTCTGTGCAAAAACAGCTTTGGTGTTACGGGTATTGCGGGCCTGCTTAAAGGTCCCACGGCTGGCCCACATGCTGGATGCCAAGAGCCTGGGGATCAGAAAGCAAGCACAAAAGAGTTCTAGCGTGGCTTTGGGGTAGGTTATCTGGCCCCTGTGAAGTGGGTGTTTCCACTCCATGCTGCAGAGAGCTACAGAATTGTGCCTCGCTCTGTCACTGTGGTGGAAGAACACTGACCCCCGGGCACACTGTGGGGGCCTGGGCCTGGACTACAATGGGTCAGACACTCTCGGCAGAGTGCCTCCGGCTGCCCGCTCCAACTCACTTGAAACTCTGAGGGATCTTCAGGAGGTCTATGCCTTCAGCTCCTCATGAAGTTTTTCCTTTTTTTTCTGATTCCCAAGGAAGTCCTCCCTTGAGCCAGGGACATAACCTCGGCATGTGAGCCGTAGTGTGAGCCCTGGAAAGGCTGGCACAGAGTGGGTGGTTTGGGGGCCTTCTGAAATTGTGACCATCACAGCCCTGGGGAGCCTCTCCTCTCTCTGCCTAGGGAACGCTGGTCACATGCATGCCTTGGGCTATCCACAGGCCACTGCCTTGGGGAAGATGGTCGCTCATGCCCGACAGCTCCCTGAACACTGTCAGTCCAGTGGCTCTGTCCGTTTCTGGGTAGAACCCTGACTGCTGGGGACCCCACAGGTGTGGGGTTTTCTTGTGCTTGGTCCCCCAAGTTACTGCTTGGCGAGGTCACACGCACACAGCCATTATTCCTGAAGCTTTCTGCTATGTCAGCACAGGCTGGGCTCTGGGGTGTCTGGCCAGGGCCACTCAGTGCCTTGGGCCCCCATCTCTCTTCTCTAAACTGGTGGAACCGGAGGTTTACTTGCACAAAAACAAAACAAAACAAAAAAGGTCTTCAGGCCTTGATGGGGACAGGGAGGGCTAAGTCTGCTACTGGGTGAGGAAGGACAGGCACCAGGGGGTGGGGTGTCCATGGGGCCCTGGGGTCGGGAGGGCAGGGGCAATGTGGCTGTGCTGCAGGACAGGGCAGGGAGGGAGGCCAGCTACCCGAGCTCGCTGCTACGCTCAGAAGTGAAGTGTGTGTCGGGGCCCAGGGTTCCCTGGGAGGTGGGGGAGGAGGCTGCTCCCCTGTGAGGGTGCTTTGTGTTCTCTTTGAGGGTCTGCATGGGGGTTCCACCCCATCAGCTGCGGATTAGGATGGGTTTCCCAACTTAGCTGGAGGGGGTTTAATGGGGTCTCCCCAAACTCTCCTCCTAGCTCCTGGAACCTGAGAATGCCATCTTATTTGGGAAAAAGGTCCTTGTAATTAGGGGAAGGATCTCCAGATGAGAAGACCACCCTGGGTAATTGAGATGGATCCTACATGCAATGACAAGCATCCTCGTGAGAGGAGGGTGGAGGGAGACTGGAGACGGACACAGAGGGCCCTGTGAGGATAGGGCTGCTGGCTCAGGATGGCGGGAGCCCCCAAGGCTGGAAAGGGCAGAGAAGGGAGTGTGTCCCTGGAGGGAGCAGGGCCCTGTGGACACACTGATTCTGGACTTCCGGCCTCCAGCACAGTCAGAGAGTCAACCTCTGGTCTGAAGCAGCCCAGACTGTGATGACTGGTTAGAGTAGCCCCAGGGCCCATTGAGATCTGGGCCGGCTGCCATCACCTACCCAAGCTGTAATGTCTTCAGTGTTTGCCTAGATGGTGCGCTAGCGTGGGTGACATGCCTCTCTCTGAACACGCAGGGGGCAGGCAGTGCAGGGGTGGAGGGTGGCTGAGAGCGCAGGGGGCTGGGCGGTGGTGGTGGGGGGCAGACTCGAGAGAGGCTGGTGTGCTGCCCTCGCCCTCGCCAACCCTGCTGCAGAAGTCGGGGACAGAGGCCAGGAGTCACATCCCCCTGTAAGGGGTAGGATGGCAAATACTCAGCTCTGTTGTTGTAGCAGAAAAACAACACACGGGTGTGGTCAGACTGGTGGACCCAGGCCTGGACCACGGGCCAGGTGTCCTTGGGGGAAGCAGGAGCAGGGGGCTTTGGAGAAAAGAGGTGGGGCTGGCATGCCTTGGATGGGGTTCCCTAAACTGACAGGCCTCTCAAGGTGTCCAGGGGCTTGTTGGGAAGGCCAGGGTGTCTGGGCAGTGGGCGCATGGTGACCCTCCTGACGCCCCGGGCTGCCCCTGCAGGACAGCAGCCAGAGCAGCCAGCGCTCCCGGGTTGCGAGGTCATGAGTCACAGCCAGGGTCTCTGCACAGCAGCAAGCCACGGTCACCAACACGTGTGCACACAGACAGCACCGAGCCACGTGACGGTTGGAGACTCAGCAGCTTTATCAAAAGATGGGCTGACGTGTCTGTGAGCAGCAAGATTCAGATGTCATGGGAAAGAATCGCGTGGGATATTCCACAGAGCCAGGTTCTCCTGACAGAGTGTGGGGTGAAGGAGAGGAATATGGGATGAGCCCTGGAAGGCTGGAGTGCACACAAGTGGGCAGAGTGAGCGGCTGGGGGGTGAGACCCTGTTCAGCTGGAAGGGCAGCGTGGAGATGCCAGTGGAGGTGGTGGCTGGTCTCTGGTGTGGTACTGGCCACACTTCCAGCCCACAGGTGCCCAAAGCCAGGGGGCTCAGTGGGCATGGAGAGGCGCTCTGGCATCCAGGGGGTTTGAGGGACCCATGCAGGTGGCGGGGAAAGAGACTTGGTCCCGGGCAACCTCGTTGAGGACGCGCCAGATCAGCACCAATCCCGGGGCCTCCTGTACTGTCGGGGTGCTCCTTGGCGCCACCGAGGGCACGGATGCCTGCTCTGCCTGATGGGCACAGGGACAATTCACAGACTCGAGAAGGCCACTCTGACAGAGGAGACTGGTACTTTTGAGTTTGAAGTTCTCAGCACTCAAATTAGCAGTGGAAGAATGTGGCTAATAAGGGGCTGGGGTACAGGCAAGTAGGATGGGGGACCCACTGCCCCTATTCCATCAACACTCGGGGACACACCAGGGCCAGCGGGCTGTCTCTCTGACTCCTGTGAACTCAGTGACTTTAGTTTACTCTGGGAATAAGGAGAGGTGTGCCAAAAAAGAGAGTGATCCCCTTTCATTTGTAGGAAACTTTCCACCACTTGGGAGTGAGTCAGGAGTAGGTTTCAACAGCTTCCAACCCAGGAAGGGGTATCAGATCCGTCTTTTCTACAGGTCCAGCATGATCTGTAGCCCGGTCGTTCGGATAGACCCAGAAGCTGATTCCTGAACCCCGTGGGCCAGCCCAGGGATGGCGTCTCCTCTGCGGCGGCTGTGTTTTGGGCTCAGTGAACATGCCAAGCTCACGGTCCACGGTCTGTGTGGCGGTGGGGTAGGGCTCTGTCCAGCGTCAGGCAGAAGATGGGCTCGCTAGCTAAGGCTCTGGGCACCACTTCTCCATCTGCTTCCGGTTCCCATTTCATTTGAACACAAACACCAGGCAGTTTAAGAGAGAAACGTCAAAGCTGGCCCAAAGTCACTTTAGGAAGTAACAGAGGACCACATGGTGGCTTCTCGCTCCAGGAGAGGCTGCCTCACACTCAGGGCTGTGTCCTCCTCTACAAAATGGGTCTAAATTTAATCCAAGGATTCAACACATGAGTGTCTGTGAAGCACGTACCGCTGATCAGTTGCGGGGCGGGGAGGTGTTTCCAATTACAGTTACTTGCTCCAAGGCAGCCCCAAGGGTCCTAGTGGGCTCCCCTGAAAACTGGAGAAGCCACATAGACACCCGGAAGTGATGGTGAATGTCAGATTGTTCCAGATGGAGGAGGACTTTGAGCTCACGCCCAGTATAGATGGCAGGTGGCCAGCAGTCATCCCTGACTGGTCCTGGCCCTCTGTCCCACTGGACGTCACTGCAGCAGCGGCAGCCCCGGGCCAGCCCCCACCCTCTCACCCACCTGCCCAGGGCTCCAGCATCTGCCTCTCCCACAGGTCCTCTGTACCTGCCCCAGACATAGGTCAGAGGCCCACCTGCTGCCCCGTGCTCTTGCTGCTCTTGACCACAGCGGAATTTCTCCTGGTCTGTGAACCACAGGGGACCCTCAGTATAGCTGTGAGGGGCTTGGTGAGGCCAGCTGGCCATGAGTTCAGTCATTCATCTTGATACCCGATTTCCTTGCATGTGTGCGCGCACACACACAGAGAAACACACAGAGCACCTGCCTGCACTCTGACACTGCTTGGGGAACACACAGAGGGTGTGGCACCAAACCAGCAGGGAAAAGGCTAAAAGATCACACCGAGAACATTCTTCTTGGTGTCCTTCAGAAAGTTTAACACCATCCTAAAGGAAAAACATGTCAGTTCAGATGTTTCTCACGAATCAGAGCAGGCCAGCAGGGGTGGGGGCAGAAGTTGTCCGTGAACGTGAGTGAGCAGCCGAGGGGCTGGGAATGCTGTCCCCTCTCAGGTGGGGTTCCCTTGTGAATGGGGTTGTGTCCTGTCTCTCCCGGGCCATGTACAGCATGGAGCATGGGGCAGACGGCGGGATGGTCGGTGAGGCAGAGGGGAAGCGAGGGCAGGGCCCCTGGGTTGCTCGGTCCTGTTCTGACAAACCTCTCCCTTCAGGGCTGATGGGTCATCACAGGTTTCTGTGGAGCAGAAATACACACCCACACAGTTGTGCACAGATGGGTGTGCACACAGACACACATGTGGGCATGCACACAGAGATAAATGAGTGTGCACACACAGGCACGTATACATGCACAGACACACATGGGCACGCACACACAGACACCCACATGTGTGCACAGACAGACACACATGGACATGCACACACAGACATAAAAGTGTGCACACACGCACAGACACATGTGCACATACAGATGTACACGTGCACACACACAGGAGTGTACAAGCAATGCAGACATGAGCATGCGCACATGTACAGACACATAGGCACATAGACATACGAGGGTGCGCACACAGCAATGCACACATGCAGACACATGTGGGCCCATACACAGACTTATGAGTGTGCACACATATGAGAGTGCATGCATACATAGACACAGGGGCACGCACAGACGTATACGCAGGCACACGCACATACACAGGAGTTCACACAGCAACACAAACATATGAGCATGCGCACAGGCACAGGCACATGGGCACACACACAGACAGATGAGGGTGCACACATGCACAGAGACACACATGGACATGCACACACAGGCACATGAGTGTGTGCACACACGCAGACACACGTGGGCCCGTGCACAGACATACGGGTGTGCACACATACGAGGGTGCACACACGCACAGACATACACACATGAACACACACATACAGAGGAATGTACACAGCAACAGACACATGTACACGTTAGTCAGAAGGTGCTGGTCAGTCCCTGTGGGGCTTCTGCACAGGGTCTCTGCCTCTACTCCCCCATCTGTGCCAGTGGGTCAGCGGCACCCGCCTCTCATTAAAGGGGGTGTACGGATGGAAAGTATCTGAAAATTTAAGGCTCTGAAACCCAGGGAGGTGTCTTTGGACTTGAAGGCATTTAGACTTTCAAGTCCCTGTTGGCCAGTTTCTCACAAAGGGTCATCAGCCCTCTGTCGGGCCTGTGGGCACTTCTACCTTTCCCCAGCTCCCCCTACACACGTCCTTGTCCCCTTGTGGGGGTGACCTAAAGATGGTGGGCCACCCTTCCCCATTGGCTGGCACAAGTTCACACAGGAACAGCCTTTCCCTGCGTTCATGTGTCCCTAGCGTGAGATGCTTGGAAACCCTTTTAAAAATGGAGTTCATGGAGAGAATACAGTGCCCATGGGAGTGGACAGCCACTGGGGTCATGGGGCGTTCGGGCCTTGACTGCAGCCACTGGCCCCAAGTCATCAAGCCCATCCACAGGACATGGGCATGACCTCGAGGTCCCCAGAGATGAGCTCCTCTGAGCTGTCACGGAGCCACAAGTGTGAGGCGCTGCTGGGCTTGCCACGCAGGCAGGCAGCATCTACACTGGGGAGTGGGTGCCATCCCGGGTTCTCATAAGGGGCTGCCAGCCCAGGCATTCTGCAGAGCACTCTCTCCTACAGCTCTGGGGACAGCCTTGACCCCAGCATCTGCACACGTGGTTTGATGAATGAGCTTTACAGCACGGATGAGCTGCTGGGGCTGAGGAGAGTGTCCTCACTGTCTCGTGCGTTGCCCTCTCCCCCGAGTGTACTCTCTTTCGCATGGACGGTCCTCTCCCCTGAGTGTCCTCACTGCCTCATGGGCGGTCCCCTCCCCTGAGTGTCCTTTCTCTCTCATGGATGGTCCCCTTCCCCAAGCCAAGACCCAGCCCAGGGTAAGTGGAGACCCCTAACACTGGTATATTCTGGTATCTTTAAGAAACGTTTTCAATTTTTCTTTAAATCTTTGGTTGATTTCACTCTGTTAGTTTCTCCCATTTTCTCTGCTCTGGAGTCCTAAGGCCAGCATGGAAACCGGACAGGGCTCGGGGCTTTCAAGACGCCTCAGGAGGGAGGAGACCGGCTTACCGCAAAGCTGTGGTTGGCCACCCCCTTCCTGCTGTTGGGGTTTCTCTGTGTCAGGGACCCGTGGTACGCCGACTGCCGATGAAAGGAGGCCCCGTCTTTACCTTCAGGGAGTGCAGGGGCAAACACACAGTTCGATGCTATTCTTTCTCCCTTGCCTTGGAGGGAGCGTTGAGCAAAACACAGAACACCATGGCATTTCCTTCGGTTCTGTGATGGGCCACGGGCCTGGGGGGTCTGGGGACTGTGCCCCTCAGCACAGAAGGTGCCCCCCCAAGGGCTTTGGTCATGTAGCGGGGCATTTGATCTCTAATCCTAGTTAGCTGTTTGTGTTCATGGCCACAGGTGAGCAAACCCCGGGCCTGGGCAGCCAGCGGCCTTCCTCCTCCGGCAGGTGTTGGGGGGCCACCTGACACGCACCTGCTCCTCGGGGCGGGGGTGCAGGGGGTGCTGGGCTGCGTCTCCTCTGCCCAGCCCCACATTCCATGACATCTAGGCAGCCTGACCTCAGCCACGGTGGACAGGTTTACACCATGGAAACTGGCAGAGGCCACAAAGGAGGGCTGAGGGCCACGTTTGCACGGGGGGGGTGCTGGCAAACGAGCTCGGGGTTCCATTTTGGGCGGAGAACGTGTTGCTGGGATTTGCTCTGTGTTCATGCTCCGGACCAAACTCTACGGAGGGAACTGCTCACCCGGAGATCACAGCCGTGGGGCAGTGAACCCTTCCCGTGTGGGGACAGACATCTGGCCCACGGCTGAGAGCCGCTCCGCTGAGGCTGGCTGTGGGGACCAGCAGCCACAGCCGGGCCATTCAACCCCTGGAAAGCCTGCCAGCTCCAGGGGAACTGGGACCAGGTGAGCAGCCTCTGACTGACACCAGGCGCTCATCCTGGGTCCTCCTGCTGGAACTGGGAGCCCTCACTTGGGTGGGAGCCATGGCACTTGCTGGAAGCTCCCCCTGGTGCTGATGCATGTGCTCCAGGAGCCTCCTCCCAGCCCCTTGGCAGGTGGCCTCATGGCCCTGAGTGGGACCTCCACCTCAGAGGGTCTCGGGACCCACCCTGTCTCCAGCCTGACCTGCCTGGGTACAGGGAGCTCTGGGGTGCAAAGAGGGAGCTGCACGGAGGAGAGCTGGGCACAAACAGGGATGTGCAGACACCTGCTCTGAGGAGGTGGTGGAGAATGTTCTGGAGGTGGCAGAGAAACTCCTGGGGGAAGACACTGCACTTGGCCTTGGACAGCAGAGGTGGGTAGGAAAGGGAGTGAGGAGGGCTCTGGGCAGAAGGCTCAGCCCAGGCAAAGATACAGAGGTGTGTGTATGCACAGATCGATCGATGCCCACATGTGCCTGTCAGGGTGTCTTGTTCATCCAGAGCTCCTGTGTGGGCCGGAGGTGAGAGTCTGGAAGGCTATGCTAAAAAATCCCACTAATTCTGCTGGCAGGTGGGAGCCGATGATTGCTTGGGAGCAGAAGAGGAACACAGAGAGAGTTGCGTGCTGGGACCCTGGCTGTGGGCAGAGCTCTAACAACGGGGTTGTGAGGGCACAGCTCAGATGTAGGGACAAGAGGAGATGCCATGGCAGCTCAGAGGCCTGGGAGAGCAGCGGGGGGACTGGACCCTGATCCGGGAAGGAGGCTGCTTCCCTCTGGTGACACGCGGTCGGGCTGCAAGGGGAGCAACGCACCAGCACACAATTCCCCGGCAGCCTGGCCGAGCACCATGGGTAAGGCAATCGGGCCTTCCCTCCCATTTACCCCGAGCGAAGCTGATGTCCTTGTCGCCACTGAGACATCAAGGGAAGCTAAGTCCTGTTTTGTGCTTTGCCTGAGAGGGTCGGGAGTTGCTCAAGCCAGAGAGCCATTTACGGCGCAAAACTTGGAGAATGCCATCGGTCACCCCCTCTGCGTGCTCAGTGCAGAGAATTCCAGAACACCCAGCCACTGGAATGCTTCCTGCTGGTGGCCATGGTGGTTCGGGGAGGGCCCTTGAGGCTCCAGGGCAGGAGATGCTGTGTCACAGGGATGACACAGAAACGCAGAACCCCGACTGGCCACTCCCATACCCTCTAGCTCATCTCCCAGCCCGTGGGGATGAGCGAAGCCGCTAATTCTTACCTTGGCTTTTCGGAGAATTACTGAACTTCCTTCTGAGAAGATAGGGCGCCGTTGTCACCTAGAAGAAAGAAGATGTCTCTAGGCGTCATGAATTGCTGTCACTCTTAGGGGGTTAACTTGGGACTTCCCACGATTCTTCCAGATTCTAGTGAATTCGGTCCACTGCCTTCTGTTCTTTGGCAATATTGGAACTTTTATCAATATTAAAATATGCGGTTATCAGTAAACGAAACACCAAATATCAGAGCATAAAAGAGATGCTTACGTTTGTCAGCGGTGGGCAGGAGGGCAGGGGGAGCACCCACTTCAGCCCCATGGACCCGGGTTCAAGTCCGGCACCACCCACCCACCCCCAGGATGTGGACGACTGTGTGTCCTCTCTGAACTCACCTGGAAAATGGGCCAGTAGCCCCTTCCCGTGGTTAGTGGGAGACTACCTGCTCCTCACATGTCCCCAGATCCCATGGCTGCTGGTCCCCATGCCTTCCTGTCATCCTCACTCCCGTTGACTGCCTCTCCACGATGGGATTGTCCTCTCCCTATTCTGCCTTGCTGGGCATGAGCAGGTGGCCTCACTCCCCTGGAAATCTTCCCAACGTCTGGCCTGGAATTCTGCCTGGCTGGTGTGGGGGCTGTACCTGGAAGCCTGCTGGAGGGGCTTCCAGGGCTGGGCTTCCCTGAGGCCATCAGGAGGCCCCATGGCCTCCAGAAGAGGGTGGGAGGTCAGGGCCAGGGGGCCCGGGCTGAGACCCCTCCATCATTTATCCTGTCATTTATGGTCTGCATGATCTCAGTCAAGGATGTCAACTTCCCTGAGCTTTGATCTGCTCAGTGGGACAACAGGGTTAACCCCAATGCTTCCTCACCGTTTATAAACCTCACATGGAAGGTGATTTCAGAAAAGCACGGTTTTTAACTGTAAACAGCTACCAGTGTCATTGTCACGACCCACAGAAGTGACTGCGTGTTCACTGTGGCTCCAAG